>JBBMOE010000001.1:21937561-22106065 GCA_037975065.1 Chaetodon trifasciatus | reverse complement strand
AGAGAGAGAGAGAGAGAGAGAGAGAGAGAGAGAGAGAGAGAGAGAGAGAGAGAGAGGTGGGAAAACATACACCAAAAGGGAGCCCGGATGCTATTTCTGTTTTCTGAGAGAATTTTCAAAAAAGAAGAGACGAATAAAAATATCATAATACGATCATAATTTCAAATCTTCCTCATGCATCCCTCTTTGAGATGTAACATAAAGTGCCTGTTACAATAACTTGGTGTTGACATACTTTCCATCTATGGGAGAAGAATTTCATTGGTACAAGTTTCTGCCTCATCTTGCATCTCAATAACATGCAATTGCCTGCAGTTAGTCTACGTAACATGCAATTTACACACAAGGCTGCACTCTTCAAGCTGTCTGCTCCGACAGACCACAACTGTATTTTGCCATAAAAACAGATACTCTTCAGGAAGCTTTGTAGTGCCTTAGAACCTCAATTATGTTCATCAATATTTGATGGAAAGACTCTGATAAGGCCCCCCTTCAGTGCCACTGTGCTGCCATGATGTCTTTAATTGTTGGCCCAAAGCACTGCAGAAGGACAAGACTTTGTTTTCTCAGTAATGGATGGCTCTGTCCCGAAAACAAAATTGTGTCTGACTGTTGTGCAAGCATGGCTGCCGCACTCCAGGCCTACAATGAGAGTGGAAAAGGTGGCGGTGGGGTGGGGGTGTTGACAGTAGTGGAGGAGACATGTGGTGAGCACTGGACCCCCTCCCCTCCATTCCCCAAGACGATACATACACGCTGCATACAGTGTCTCAGTATGTACTGTACTCCTCCATCGCTCCCTAAAAGCACTGTAAACCCACTGCTTCTTCTCCACCTCCAACCCTTACACCAGAAAAACTTCTCCATCACCATGTGAAGCATGCAGGCAGGAAGCATCAGCGCCAGGCCTAGCTCTTAAAACTATCTTGCACATACGGCAGGGCTGTCGAGATAAAACAGGCGCAAGAGGAAAACATGAAAGACAGTCCTCACCCTCCCTGCCCCCCCCACCCCCTCCTCCTTCCTCTGGCGTGTGTTACTTTCACCTTGGCATGCGGTGATCGCATCCTCTATCCTCGCCTGTGCTCCTCTTCCAGGACCCCTGAGCTGTCCTGGGAGGTGCCTTTACTAAGGGATTTCTCTTCATTGACTTCCTGGGTAAATTGATTTTAATAGCCAACACTCGGGGCCTTTTCTCACGGTCTCCTCTTTCAGCAGCGGCAGGCTCCGTCACGCCCTGCCATATTTCTCCACTCAGGACGTCTGGGCTATTTTCCAGGGCTATTGGAATAAGAACTGACGAATCCCTTTCAAGGTCCCAAGGAGATAATCTCCTGTCATTTCTGATTTGCATAACATTATTTAAAATTTAATGTAATGGCATTAAGCTATAGAAGACCCTCCCTTTTCTGTGAGCCCACATGTGTTTGTGGTGTGCGCGAGTGCGTGCTCAAACTTGTGCATGTGTGTATGCAGGCACACAACACTGTGGGGGCTCATCTCTGATGGGGTAACAGGAAGCCCCCTTCCTCCCTCTGCTCTTCTCTCTTTCTTCCTATCTTCCCAGAGCGACCCCCACCTTCCAATCCGTCCCAGCTAACACAGAATACGACTGCACAGCACTGAGATAATCAACAGATAGCTCAAAGCAGATGAAAGAGGCATCAGATCTATCCACACACAGAAAGAGACACACACGCGGAGCAGCTAACAAAGCAGTGTGTTCCAGGGTACAGGGCCAAGGCATAGCCCAGAGGACTGAGGGCCGGATACCATTCCATTTGTCGGATCCGTATGTGTCCTACTTAGAAGGCTTCAATGGGACTCAATTAGGCTGGAACCAAGACGAGCTGATAAATTAATTTATTAATGAATACAATGGAATGGAGAATGGAAGAATGAGCTTGCTCATTTGTTGGGGGCTGGCTAGGCCAAACAGCTCCACTACAATAGTGGGCTTTGATTGGGAAGGAGATGGGTCAAACAGGGATTATACAATGGAGAGTTTAATAGCTTTGTCGTGGGTTTGTGACAACTTTGAAAACAGCGCTGTTACATAATGCATAATATTAAGCAAAAAAACCTACATCCACTGCTTTGTTTAGGTCACTATTTAATCTTGCCTTCTTGCTCATGTTTTCCAGTCTATCTCAAAAAACACCAGTGCATGCAAACACAAACATAAAAGACAAAACCAGACATACTTTGTTCCACGAACAGCCAGTAAATGTGTACACAATGTGCAACTGCATTACTGATACGTGCACATACAAACATGCAAAAAAAGGCAAACGCACACAGAAAAACGCAACTACACTGCAGACGGCATGAGCACAAACACAAACAAACTCATATACACACCATCTCTATTCTCTGTGGTAGAGCATCTTCCACACATTAAAAATAAATTCATTCAGAGTCAATTTGGGGAATGTTTGGCGATGCAGGGCAGGAATACCATCTGAGCTCTGGGAATTGTAGATTGCTACCCCTCTCCCTAAGGCATTCTCTTTGTCTATCTATTTGGTGTGATTAAAAATACAATGATGAATGCATGTTTCTTCCAGATGAATAACTTGAAGGGGTTGGCAGCAGATGAATCAGGGAGCAGTGTGTTGGTAGAGAGACTAGCCAGGTCAGACTGATTCACAGTCAAATCCTCTGTAGGCTGGACTTCCTCAGCATAGAGAGAAAAACAGAGGTCACCTGGCCAGCAGTCTACCACAAAGGGCTGGAGCTGGTTAAATTCACATTACAGCTGGAGGCTGGATGAAGAACTTTATGTAAAAATACATCTAATGGGCCTGAAAATGTAACTGCACAGGGAAAATAATCCCATCCACCAATCTAAGAGGCTGAAATTCACTTTGTTTGCCCAAATGAAATTGGAATGTATGGTAGGATCACAAATAACATATTGTTTACACAAAGATGTGAAAAGTGAACATCTGGACTCAAATACAAAACAGTTTTCTGATTAGAAAGTCATGAGCACAATTGTGGAGAAAGCTGGACTGGCTGAACCCGGCCCACCACATCCACACCATCATCGACTACAAAAACAAATTCAGTGTAAACTGTGCAGTTCATTGCTATCACATTCGGAAACATTAGTTCATGTTCTGGATTGAATCTAACAGGAATCTAAAAAATAACCTAACAGTGAAGCTTGGTGAAGCTTTATTTCAGTTGAAAAATGTGGCAAAAATTGTATTGCGTTACAACAATCAAAGACACCACCACAACTGTTCTCTGTGAAACAAAAATGTATGCACGTACCCACACCCATCCATCCATACACCATACACTCATACGTACAGGCAACTGGGCACCAAGCAAATGAAATGTAAGCCTCCCAAATGGCTCAGGATGGTCTGGGCTTGAAGATGAGTGTTTGAGGCTCATATCCCCAGAAGAGATCTCTCCTGGCAGGGCTACTGAGTGCCCCCCTCCCTCCCATTGCCCCCTACAAACCAGTGAGAGAGGAAGGCCCTCCTCTCCTTACATGTCAACTTCAGAGAGCATGCCTCTTGCTGCCTCAAAGCTTTGATACCAAAATAGTCCAGGAAGCCTCTGTCTTAAAAATGCCCCAGTAGACCTTGATTCCGGGGATAGAGGGAGGGGAAAGAAAGAGGCTGGAAAGAGAGAAAACACAGAAGAGCTGGAGTATTACCGAGAAAGAAAGAAAGAAAGAAAGAAAGAAAGAAAGAAAGAAAGAAAGAAAGAAAGAAAGAAAGGAAATTTATGGGTTTTATACGATTGTCCAACAATGTAGTATACAGCAAATGGCTCAGGCAATATGATTCGATTTTGACCAGCAAATAAATCTTTCCATTAAAGAATTCAGACAGCTTTGGTGCTGGAGGACAGGAGAAAAAAGACAAAAGGTGTGAAAGGCCCTTATGGGAGAACCAACGTTGGTCTCTTCTGAGGCCCCTGGCTTCCAGGTCTTTCCAGTGCATCCAGTACACACCATGTTTATATAAATAATATATAAAAAATGTATTCATGGCATCTGAGTGAAAAGAATGCATTAATGACAGAACTGGTGCTGAGTTTAGAGAGCAGGAGAAATATTGAACATTGGAGAGAAGGGAGTCTGTTTTTAATGATCTGCAGCTGACATGAGAGCGAGAGAGAGAGAGAGAGAGAGAGAGAGAAACACCATGAGGGGTTGAGATGTAATGTTGGGTCCTTCTCTCACAAATTACATGTTTACTTCTCCATGCATACACCAACTTTATTACTAACTACATGAGGCTAATTCCAGCTATTCAACAATGAGGCAATGGCTGTAACTCATTACTTGAATTTAGTGGAACTCAAAAAAGTTCCACAAAAGAGGGAGAGAAGAATGCTCAACCAACATGACCAGAAAAGTGGAGACAGTTGAATCTGTCCACAAAATTGTCATAAAAGGGGTAGTGAAGGCTTTACAAATACTTGTTACTGGCAGAGCTTCCTCAAGGTTTGGGTCACTGTAAGAGGTGGCAGGGCCCAAAGCAGCTCTGGATGACAATGAGGAAATGGGGCTAAAAGAAAGAGTCGCATTGGAGGACCACCTGGATACTGACGATGTAGGCGGGCCTGCTCAGGAGGCCCACAATGTAGGAAGGAATGCTCTACAGGCCAGCAACATAGGCTGGGCCACTCTGAGTGTCAAAGACAGCAATGGGGCATCAGGACTAGAGGCTGGCGACTGAGAGACCGGGAGGTGAGCTGGTGACTGAGGCCGCTTGAGCTCAGGAACTGGTGACTGCTGCAATGAAGAGCAGGAGGCAGGCAGCTGGAGGTCTGACTGGGCGTCCGCGAAGATAGGCAGCTGATGATCTGGTACAACAGAGGGGTGCTGTTAAATATTGTTGAGACTGTGAAGGGCAACAAATGACAACTCATCCACAACTGTAGAAGACAAGTTGAGCTGACCGTTCAGGTACAAGATATGCATCCTTCTCTTATTGTTGGCATTCAGTGTATCTTATGGCTTGTTAGGTGATGGTACGGTCATAAGACTTTGTCGTGGCCGACCAATTACCAGCGTCTTGGCAAATTGTGAACAACATTCGGGCCCCTGTCAATTTGATGTTTCCTTAGGGGAACACTATGACCGGGTCACAAAAAACAAATGTTGGCAAGAAATAGCGGAAGCACTTCATCAGCCAGGCGAGTAGCTGACTGTGCTGTCATTATCCCTGGTCTATTTGCGGAAATTGAATGCGCTTATCATTACTAATTCCAGATCAAATGTTAAAATAGCTTGTTCACAGCCAAGCCTGCTTTTGGTAGAATAAATAGCTCTGAAAATAAAAACAGTATATGTGAAGCTCATTGTACCTGTCATAATTGTTATCTGGATTCTACCTAGTGAATGTGTAAATAATGACCAAATGGGCCAATGAGTGAAGTTTACTTCACTTCCTACATTTTCTTTTAATGTTATAGCGCATCCACAGACATTTTGTGTTTCCTTTTTTGTCGGTACACAAGCCTGCCAGCATCACAATGCTTCCATCAGTTTTTCTGGACAGTTGCCTCATCCGCCTCCTCAAAGACATTCGAACATATGCATGATCGTAAAAATAAGACGTGCTGTGATTAATCTGGGTCATATGTGTGGTCTTGCCTGTAACCAGACGAAGACGCGGCAAGAGTTTATGGCACTGTGATTGTCAGATCTGACATGGTGACCACCATCAAAGACAAAAAAAATCATGTGGTCCGATCCCTGCATAAATCTCTTATACCTAACGACAAATCATTTTACCAGCACTATCTGTGCCCTGACACATGATACACTCCACTTGGGACTGCTGTCATGGGGCATGGGAGCAACAAGTAGGGCCTTTCCTCGATGCTCAGATGCTACAACGGCTGGTGTAGATCTCTACATCCTGCCTGCAAATGGACTAGAAACATTTGAAATCTAAAGGAGTACGGCACGGAGTTTGTGGGGGATTGTGCTCCGACGTGATGCATAGCAGAGCAGCATCACAACTGATTTGTTTACAGGCCTTGAGGCCAGTTAGCAAGCAAGGTTCACGTGAGTAGAACTGATTATTCTATGGACAGACCTATCAGTTCGTTCAATGCCAAGCTCATCTGCTTACTCAGTACCACTGGGTTAGTGTGTTCATTCAGCAATGCCTAGCACTGCTCAGATGAAAGCACTTGCACCTGTCAAACAAACTGCTGGAATTGTGATAAATTAATGATCAAATGACTGAGTCAACAGTATAGTGGCACTACTGAGTCCTGTACGAACCAAAGCCAAAGAAGTATAGACAGAGGGGAAGGGAGAGGGTGACAGAGGGAGACAGACAGAAATAGTGGGAGGTAGAGAGTGAGAGAAATATAGATAGAAGGAGGGGACAAAAGTAAAAACACAAGTAGGAGAGGGATAATACCAGAGTGAGGAATATGAAGATGAGGGAAGAAGGAAAATAGAAAAAGAAACTGACATCAAAAAATCTTTAGTGGTTTGTCTGTGTGTGTGGGTGTGTGTGTGTGTGTGTGTGTGTGTGTGTGTGTGTGTGTGTGTGTGGGTGTGTGCGTGTGTGTGTGTGTGTGTGTGTGTAAAGTTGCATATGCCTTAAAAGTAAGCGGTGTGGTGGGAGCATAAATCTCAGTCAGGGATTCTCGAGCGCCCTCCAGTTTGTGCAATACGCACAACACAGTGTTGGCGTACACTGACCATATTACTTAGTTTGTACCTATCTGAAGCCTTTATGGACACTGAAACTGTCTCCCTCATACACATCTAAAAGCTGCCTACCAACCAAAAACATTGGCCTAGCGGCTGTACTAGTTTGTGACAATGTTCCTACATTGCAGTAAACACATGCACTTTGATAGAACAGCATTTTTATTATAGACATACAAGTGAATATTATCAAATCAAAAGACTTCATCCATGCACAGTCAAAATTCATTATTCATCTGCAGTATTTCCATGAAGCTTTGCACAAGCATATTGTCTCTCTCTATGCGTGTGTGTGACAGAATATGTTTTGGAGGATAGGAGATTGCTTATGGCTTCAGAGGAAAAAGGGAGATGATGTCAAAGAAGGGTTTTTGTAAACAACGCGTGATTGTGGGTTTTTGGTGGTTGAAAGAGGAAGTCACTGTGAGTGAGTGGATACTCTGTTCTTCTCGGCACATTTCCATCCCTATTATGTTGTCCAGGCATTGTGACAGAGCGCTGCAGCTCATCTCATATGCAGTTATTCAGCTAACTACCAGCCTTCCCCCTGCTGCTCCGCTGGCCTTTGATAAGAACAGAGGGAAATTAAAATCATGAACCTGAATTATGAATCCATCGACAAGATAGCCTCCGAAGGCTCTTTCTCCGCATCGCCTCTCTTGGCTATTTCTCCTCCTCCCTCTCTTTCTGGCTTTCTCTCACTTTTACTCTTGTTCTTTACTTCTCTTTCAATCCAAGTGTTGTTATCTTTCTCTTTTTTCTTTTTCTCCCCCCACCACCACCTCCACCACCTTGGTTACAGAGGATTCAACTGCTAGCATATTCCATAAGAGCAAGAGAGAGACTGAGGGGGAAAGAGAGGAAAAAAGTTTCAAACGACGATAACACACAGTTTGATAAAACTGACAAGGGACTCAATTAAGGCTTCCCTGTCAAAGCAAGAGTGATATTTTATTAAAGTGGCAGTGTGCCATTCGATGGGTACATCAAGCGACACATCTGTAGACGAGAGGACTGCACCAGCAGGGTAAGAGGGACACATGTTGCCACTTTCAGGAAACATCAGTCGAAACTCACTTCATCACGTCTGCTGAAAAATTAAGAGGCCCCGATATTAGGATGCTCATATACTTTTTCATGCAACACGCATTTGGTAGAAAATCTAGCTGTCCCCCTTTTTCCCCTTTATTTCTAACACATCCAAGCACAAAGCCTTTTGGTGTTAGCTTTTGTTACATTACCATCGGAACAAGCGCGACCAAGATTTTGCCACATCAAAAAAGAAAACAACCAAAGGGCCTGAATCATTGCTGTTGCACATGCATCTTTTAAGAAACAGATTTTTAGGGCAACGAGTGCACTTATTTTGTAAGTGTGTCTAATGTTTCAGTTGTGATTCTGTTTCCATGCTTCCTGATTCAGAATATTAAAAAAGGTGAAGTAAAATCCTCTTCTGGCACTCAAATTGTTGCTTAAAGAATGAAATTTGACAAAAGTTTAGTGCATGCATTTATTCAGAAACACAAACAAGGGAAAACTGCATGCATGTTTTTGTGTGTGTGCCCTTCTCTTCAAACTGAGCCTGTACTGGCATGTCAGCGTCATAACAACTCTCAGGATTCTCTTCAACTACTCTGACAGAATTTATTTCCTCAATGCTAAAATCATACAGTGTCACGTTTACTATTTTCCTCAAATAAGGAAAAAATGATAATTTTTCTGAAAGAAAAACACACATTACTATTTTCTGTTGTTTGCATATATACATAAATTAAAACTGACTATCACTGCAAACAGGATTTATCTAAAAGCTTGGTTCTTTGTGCAGACAACTGCATATATATTCAGCAAGTTCCTCCCTGCTTTAAATTTCTTTTTAAATAAAAGTAAACTTAATCCCTCAGAGAGAGCAAACATGGTGGTGTTGTTAAAAAGAAAACAGCAGTGCTCTGATGTGCCTGGAAGAGGCCACGGTGTTACAGTAAGATGAAACTTTAATTCTGAAGTCTCTTGTAATTGAGATTGCTTTTGTAGGATGTCGAACTGCTGAGAAAAAACAGATGTCCCTGTCCACCAACACACACGCACAAACACACACAGACACACATACACACACACACACACACACACACACACACACACACACACACACACACACACACACACACACGTCTGAGCATAGGCTTACATGTTGTTGTTCACAAGTATGGGACTACATGACAACTTGCCTGCAGTATACATATGTGTGTGTGTGTGTGTGTGTGTGTGTGTGTGTGTACTTGTGCATGTGGTGGAGCTGACACAGCTCAGTGCTGACCATACATAGTCTGTTTCATCTAGAACAAAAGCTCTGTTGGAGGACACAAAAGGCCAGGTTCAAAAGCATCGCAGGCGTCAGGAGCCCAGGCCTAGATACATGAAACAATCAGTGTAAACTTGTTCACAGCTAAGAGTGCTGTGATGCACCTACAACAATGCTCCTCGTGCTCAACAGGCACGGTTCTGTCCACATAAGGCAAGATTAAAGCTCTGGATAGATCAAACACAGTGTTGATGATTAGCGCAAAAGAATGTTTTCATGTTTCTATCATTGATTAATATGTTGCTCCCAAGACGAGCGGTGCTTTATGTATGCAGCGTGCAGTTGAAACCGCAGCACTCTGCTCTGTGTAGATGGCATTGGGGCGTGGCGGGTGGAACGTGGGGGCACATGTGTTTGTGTGTGTATGGGAGGCTTTTTCACATATATGTGTGCAAATGAAGAGTCTTATATGACATATGTGATGAGTGAGGTTGGGTGTGTAAACTCATTCTTAAGGCCACATCTCAGTGACAGCTGCTGGAGACACAGTGACGGATTCAGGCACTGACAAGCAGATGCCTGAATCCTGAATCTTGCTTTAATGAAGAGGAAAATTCTACACACACACACACACACACACACACACACACACATACACACACTATAAAATGTATGAAGCCCCCCCCCTTCAGTTATTCCCTCATTTCTTCTTCTCTCCTCCTTCCTCCATCACTCTCTTCAGGATATTTATGACTGATAGATCTGTCAGCGCTCTTGCTAAACAAATGAAAGTTGCAGCTTGTGCCATGGAGGCGACGCTTTCATCAGCGCTCGGCGGGGTCTGTTTGAAGTGGGCCCCTACCTCCCTGGTGTACCGTCGCTGAACTTGATGAGCGAGTACTTGGGAATGTGACATTTGTATTCAGCTACCACATGTAGCATAACTGTGTTTATTTTTCAGCTGCAGAAAGCTGATGTGGCATCACAGGTCTGTCATATGATTAGATAGAACAAAGTGTATTTTTGTGAGACTGCGCTGAGATACAATTTGGATTTACTGTGATTATTCTGCAGAAGCAAGTGGAGTTGTGTTTGAGTATTTCACCTCTGAGGAAGTAAATGTAATAAATTTATTACAGTAACATTAGTGTTGTCATCACTAGATGACAGTATAACTAAAGTCCTACTCAGACAGGACAGATTTTACACAGTGAGGTGAGATGTCACCAGAGCATCATGACTTTAATCTTATCTGAAATGGCCATGTCAGTGATTTTTAAGATTAATTGGGTCCAGTTATATCCATTATTTATTATGATTATGATTATGATTATGATTATGATTATTATTATTATCGGTAGTAGGAATTATTTTGGAATTATACACATGGAATGCTGCTGTAACAACAACAAATTAATTTAGAAATCTCTGCGTCTGTATTTTCATATGAAATTGTGTCATTACTCTGTAACTGCACATGCCCTGCTATAACCAGCACTTCACAGATATTATCCTGAAACCATATTTCATTCAAAGACCACGCATCTACCTCATATCACGCATGTGTGTCAGGGAGGACAGTAAGTTAAGCAGAGTGTATTTGTATTAGAGACTCTAGCTGAAAAAAATATGTGTGAGTGTGTGTGTGTGTGTGTGTGATGATTCAGAGGTAGTGTTTTGTTCCCTCTTCGTACCTGCGGGCTGTTCTGCTTGGACCAGATACCAGTGTGTTTTCAGCCCAGGGGCATTGTGTCTAGGTTGGCCTGGCTTTGGTCCCCTTGCCTTCACTTTGCTACTGTTGCTTGAAACCCACAACCCACTCTCTATAAGTGGATACTTCTGCATACCCATGGAGGCAACCAGTCCCACTGCAGTTTTTCACTGTCGGCTAATTAGCAGTTTGAGGATGCAGAACACTCAACTTTAATTGCAGGTGTGGGGGAGAGCATTGCTCAGTTTTGTCTATCCACATTTTGGGACACGGACTGACAGCTAAATAAAAAGGCCAACAAGCAAATGGTAAGATGGACAGAAGTATCTCTGTCTCTCTGATGTGTGACTGTTCTACATGTTCCATGCTGATGGTGTCAACCCTGTGTCTGTAACTTCTGTTTCCCCTAGAGTGACTGTATTGGAACAGATGAATAATAAACATAATGGTGGGTGTGAGTCAGGAGAACATCAATCATACACAACACTGAGGCCTATAGTACAAACTACAACACAGGAATGCCTAAGGGATACACAAACACACATAGAATTCATACACGCAGAGAAACATAAGAGCACACTCACAGTCAAAAAAAGTGCTTAACTAAGTTGCAGCAGTTCAAGCACAATCCAACATGTCCTCTCTGTGAGCAGGCTGCTTGGGTAACAGTCGGTGGTGAACCATAGGCTACTGCTGTGTCCTGTAGAAGCCACATTAAGTCAATACATGCGGCCAGATGAGAGATCAAATACTTAATGTTAAAACATGCTGATAACATTTTGGTCTTTCTGTCGAGCAAATGTATTTCAACAGGACCTGAACACAGCTAAGAAACGTCCACTGTGACCAAACCCAAGTCATCCCACCATTACAAACTAATGCACACAGATATGAACTTTGATGTCAAACAGTTGTATTTAGCTGTTTCACTGCTGATAAAGTCTCATAAACTGTCTTATGACGACTCCACAGGTGTGTGTTGGGCAAGGGGCAGTGACTTAGAAACACTGCTACATCCAGGGTGATAAAAGCTTACTGGGTTCTTGCATGACTCTTACTACATATACAACATCCACCTTTTGCAGACAAAATATCAGCTGAATTCATCACACGTTTTATGCACAACGTCCTTTTTGTTTGTTGTGCTGCATTAAGAATGGCCTCGCCAAAAAGGCTCATGCAGTCAAACCAACTCAAACGGAACCGTGTTAGTAAGCTCCACGTCTGACCCTTGTTTTGTTCAAATCACTTGTGGCTTGGCACACACTTGCATGCAGAAACACATAAACACATAGACACACAAACACAGATGCGCAAAATGTTTAGTCTCCTCCAAATGTATGTGTGTATCCGAAAGTGAGAGGTAAACAAGTTTAATCATCCTGTTCCAGGTCGGTTCCACTGACAGTTTACATTAACAGACTGGGAAGAGATGAGAAAGGTGGAGCGCATGGGTTTTTACTCTAGCTGATGCTCTCAGTAGAAAAAACTGCAATGAAGAATAAAAAAACAACAATAAATAGTTAGGCAGTGATGTCACATATCATAACAGCACTAATTAGATACACATACATTTGTGGAGAACTTAACGGGCCCTTAAATTCTGCATTAATCAAACAAAGCTTAATACGAACTGACAAGGAGCTTGGCAATCTGGCAACCATCTGGAAGACAGGCCTGTCAGTCACAGAGAGGTGAGAAAGAGGGATGGCTGAACTCTGGGTTAACCCCAGAGAGGGGAAGAATGAAGGAGGGAGAGAGGGGAGAGCAGGGGACAAACAGAAACAAAAACAAGTAAAAGACAATGAGAACTCGAGGTTGAGAAAGACAGTGAGAGAAGTTGGGTCTAAAGGTTACATTGACAGATATGAAGACGACAGAAGTTGATTTGGACACTGCTAAAGATGGGGGGGGTCAGGTATCACTGACGCCAAAACAAGGTCAGCAAGAGAGACGTGTTTTTGACAGCTCTGGTGAAAAGCGTTGTCAGGGTCATCATATCTCAGTTTTACAAATAGCCATATGTACACACGCAACGCTCTTTGGGCTGCACACCTACACACAAAGCCATACTGCTCACCGCACACACAATTGCAGAGCTACTCACACACATCGAACAATAACACTGAGCCCTGCAGAGCTACACAACCACCCTTTCTCTCTGTCTCTCACACAAACACACACTACAATCCTCATTCCACAAGCATCCAGCACACACTTACTTAACCCAGACAAATACGCTTCACACCAAACTTGTGGTGTGTCTGAATGCAGCCTCTGCCTCATGAACTCTGTGGACAGGCTTTGTTGATGGTGGTAATATTGTTGTCGGCTGCAGTCATGTGTTTCAAGCGTGCTGCTGGTGCAGAGCAAATGCATACTATCAGAAAGTTCTCCAAATGGCACAGAGTTACGCCATCAGGCTGATCAGATGCCATTGGCAGCTGCTTCATTCCGCAGATGGGGACACAGTAACGAGGCGAACAAGAAGAAAACTGACAAGACTGTGATACAAGCAACGAACGATACTTCTACCAGCTCATGCTGCACTTTGATTCGCTCCCTCCAGTGGTTAGAGCGATTTTGATTTTACCCGCCTGTAGTGTACTTAGACTCTTTTTCTCCTTTAAAATCCAAGTCTGATATCACATTGTTCTTCACCTAAGTTATGTATGACAAACGCCTAGGGCCAAATCACCATCAAAGCAGTGCATTGGAGGAACACAGCGCTTCCGAGCTTCTTAGCGATGACAGATGTCACTTTTGAAGTGAGCAAGGAGATGAAAGTGGCAGGGATGTGACGGGCGGCATGAGGACAGCTTCTCCGCCGCGACCTGCCATCATCAGTGCTGCTGAGGTGTAATGGGGGGAGACTGGAGGGGCCTGGAAGCTCCAACGGCCGTCTGGGGTGTCTGTGTCTGTGCCCAAGAGGGGCCAAGTCTTAAATGTCGTACCCACCTAGCCTGCGTGCAGCCAGCACCCAACCTGGCAGCCCGTCAGCCAGCCAGTCAGCAAGCCTCCATGCCTCTGCCACCCGATTGGGATGGATGTGTCTCCCTATGTTACACTGGCTGCTCTGCCAGTGGATTCGTCAGGGTATAGAGAGAATAGCTAATCTGAGGCAACCAGCGGCCCAGAATCAAAGGGCCACTGGCTTCTCTCTTCTGTGTGTGTAGCAGCGCTCACCTGGGTACTATCCCCGGTGTGACAGAGCGAGCAGCAAGAGGACTTGGTAAACAAGGCAGAGCAATGCAACTTTCAAACAGAGAGGCAGCTAGTGCAGGGAAACCAAAACAAACTCTTAACTCAGGAAATTCACAGAACGTTTTCCCCCTGCCTTCTCTACTGTTCCCTGTGTCTTTATTGTGGCTTGATATGTCACCACTGTCTATATCTCCTACTTACTCAGGACTTCAAGTGGCTGTCTCTATTTTGCTGGGCCATAAATTATTCAGTGCCATGTGTCTTCTTAGTATCTGCGCTTTCCATCGGGATGCTATCTTATCCCCTCTTCTGAAAGAGGGGCTGGCGCTTTGAGACAGAGTTTGCAAAAGGTAACACAGGAACTTCAGCACCGACAACCACTTTCTTAGTAGGAGCTCTTGTCAAGTACATATATTTGTTCCAGCACAAGGAAAATATGAAAAAGAAAAACAAGAAAAAAAAGTTGTATCTGAATACAACATGGAAACCAACAAGCTCCACTGCTGCTACTACAACAACTTGGACTAGTATCTAAGCTAAAAATAATGACAGTATTCCACATAGAGGAGTGTGTGTGTTTTTTTCCCCAGTGTGTGCGTGTGTGTGTGTGTGTGTGCGTGTGTGTGTGTGTGTGTGTGGAGCCCAGGGAGCCCAGTGTATGTAAATAGCCATATGAGACTGCATAGCATTACTGTCCAGACATTGAAGAGGTGACCTGATCCCAATTAATCACACAATCCCAGGGAGAACTGTCACATCCCATCTCCATCAGCAGCACCATCCCATTCTGTTTCCCTCTCTTGTCATCCTCTGTTCCTCCATCTCTTTTCCTCTCCCATTCCCCCCCACCACACACACACACACACACACACACACACACACACAACAGTCACTGCACGCATCCTCGACCAAGGCCCATCATCTCCTCACCAAACTCCCTCCCCGCCTTCACCTTCCTCCTTTTATTCAAACACACAGGGTCTAAAGCTGACAGGTCAGCTGGCATGGGCCAGTCTGTCCCCACCTGTCCCCTAGCTTCTTCCCCCAGAAGGCAAAGTGCCAGAGGAGCGGAGAAGAGGCACTTCTATCTTTACAGCTGCCAAAACAGGATGCAGCCTTAGGCTTTCTATCCCCCAAAGAGATGAAACACTTGCATTGCTTCACTGGTATCAGTGAAGGAGAGCATCTACTTTATGGTTTACCAACAAGAGCACATTGGGGTGAAGATGGTGACAAAAAGATTTGATGTATATGTAAGAGGCAGGTTGTTTTATTAAAATGTGACACGATACTGAGTATTTGGAATGCCAGTGTGTAATAAATGTAGGCATGTTGAACCTTCTTTTAAATGTGGTACGCAGGTACATCTTTACTGCTCTCTTGACTGACATGACAGTGGCTGCAGGTCCTTTGAAGCCTGTAGTGATGAATGTGTTGGTGTCGCACATGAATCCACACACAAAAGCCTGATCTATAGCCCTGTAAAGAGGATCATTAAGGAAGTGTAGCACGAAATATGGTGTTCCAGGTAAGTGTCACTTCATATTAGTTCTGTCACCTGGCAATATTTCTAAGAGGAATTTCACAAGTTGACCTATCACGTGACAGTGTGTATATAAAAAATCACCTAGGAATAAAAAACTATGATCTCCAATGGTGAGATGGCCAAAAAAGTAAAGAAAAATCCATCTGACATATTTTGACTCCCCTGTGACCAACAACTCAAAAGACTGGTCTAATGAGGGTTGTCTGTCGAATCTATCAGCAACATTAAAATGAAACATATCCCATATTTTTTTAATCTTTTCTTCTTTCTTTTTTTTCAGGACATAGATACAAGGGGAGATCAAAACACCAGGTATGTCTATAAAGTGGCAGACTGGATACAGGAGTCATGTCGGAGCTTTGTCTTGATTCATCCTGATATAACCATTTTGAGTATTCCCTTTGAAAAATGGAGAACTGGCATCTTGTGAAATCACAGAAGAAGTCAGGAGACTATGTATCACATGTCGTTGAACTTCTATTGTTTCACCCATCTGTTGGTAGACTTTTTCATGTCGGCTTGTTCGGGCTGTTCCCTTTTGTGCTGTTACAGTTACAGGACTGTGACATAAAATCAAAAGTCTGCAAAAGCACAGGGTAAAGCAGCGTTTTCAGTCCTCATTCAAACAGTATATGACAGTGAGAGTTTTAAAAGGCTGTTGTCTTGTGAAACTTTTTGCTGCTTGTGCTTGGCAAAGTTTAAATAAAATGAAATGTGCAATAAAACTCTGGAAGACTTGTAAACTATTAAATTATACTTCACTATGTGCCTCTGATTCAACACAGTTTTATGATTAGCTCAGGTCTCGCAATCACTCTTTCTCTCACAGTCTTCCTCTACCAATCCTCTCGCTCTGTGCAGCCTCCTCTGCTGCCTCCATAGTTCCTCATTAGTGGTTGTGTCTGTGCATGATCACTTTAATAGCTGTAGCTGTAAAAACTGAGAGTGTGCCCAGGGAGAGGGAGCTAGGAAGTAGTGGGCCAAGGGGCCATTGTAGGCCCCACAGAGAAACCTGTAGAGGAGAGGAAGATCACATCTTGGGAATATGCCTAAGAGGAGAGAGGAGGAGACGGGTGGGTCTCCATTCCCACAACACCATAAACTCCCCTCCTCTTACATCATCTTGTGTACTTTCCTATCCCTCTCTCTACCATCTCCACTTCTCACCATGCCATAGAAAAATGGAAAATTGGGAAAAAATGGAACAGTGGGATAAGTATTTACGGTGGTAATGAGGCCCCACGTGGCTTCCCCAGTCTTAAATCTTGTTAATCATGGGTTGAATGAGGGCTGTTTTACTGGGAATCCACAAAGGACAGCAGTGAGTGAAGGTGTGCGCAACAATCAGATACACATCTCTGGTAGCACCACCACAACCAACAACAGCAGCAGCAGCAGCAGCAGCTATGGAAACATTAACCTTTACCACAGTGAGAAAAACCTCCTCCTCTGAATGAATTAAATCCAGACTTTTCCCCCAAGAAATATGAGCTTCAAAGACAACTTTAATACATGAGTGTGGTTCACTTCTTACTGCTAGTGAAGTCAAAGCAAACATGCGTTTTGCATAATTCATTTTTCACTTTGTATTGTTGTCAGTCAGAAGATACTTTTGACTGGACTGACTTAAAACAATTGCAGGCCATCAAATTCTTAAATGGACAAAATCAAAATGTTATCTTAAGTGGAAAGGATGTAACTAAGAGAGATTAAATGTTTATCTAACATCACTTAACATCAATCAGTGAAATGTGAAGAGATGACATTGAGAACATGCTCAACAGTGTGAGGGAACTAAAGATGGTCGGCTCATGGTCAACAACTACGACAGTACCTAGACAGCCATTAAATTTGTTTTGGCTGTTCATATTACACAGAGGATGATTCAAATGACCTATGGGGTCTCCTGCCCTTTTGTCCACAGTAACACCACTAAGGCAGGTCAAGGACGTACTAGATGAGAATGTCCTCTAAAATTCCAGTAGGGAGATTGCCGTTACATTTACTGAACACATTCATGTTCCCCACAGGATGAACCCCGACACTTCCGTTGGTGCTAACCTTCAGACCAAAATGTCTGAAAAAGAAACTGTCCTACCAGGATGACAAAATGGCAACATCAATTCTTTCAGCAAATGTCCAAACGAGATACGTTTGGATTGAAGACCTTTAGCAGCTGTGAGTTGTGTATTGAGAGCAAAGGAGGAAGTAGATCGTAATAGAGCCACAGAGTCAAAAAGGGAGGAGACAAAATCTCGAACATGGGAGACAATTTTTCACTTCCTATTTCCAACCACGAGTCAATATTGGGTTCTTTTAACCATAAACCTGTCTGTTTCCCATCCTTAACCATGTAGCTATTATCTGAAGTCCCCTTCCACTCAAAAACAATATTTTTCTTCTTGTTCCTGCAAATGTATGTGCAAAGTTTGACACTAGAAGACTGTTCACATTGATCTGTTGAAGTGAAAAGTTTCTCTGTGCTAATTAAAAGTCCAGGTTTAAAGGGCAGGCCTACAAGCATGCTTTGTGACATCACAACTTGTTTGGAAGCCAATTATGGTCCAATATTCAGCATACACAAGAGCGAAACTATGAGGCAAAAATTATTATTCAAAGAAGAGTATTTCATGTACATATTAAAACATGTCTTGGGGATCTTTAATGACGACAACAAAAGTTCCTAAAGCTTAACAAAGCAGCTATTTTAACCCAAACCATGACATTTCCCTAACAAAGTTGTTTCTGTGCCTAAACCTAAACAATAACTTATTAATATCAATAAAATTAGTGTGTGTGTGTGTGTGTGTGTGTGTGTGTGTGTGTGTGTGTGTGTGTGTGTGTGTGCACGTGTGAGATGGAGAGGTGGCGAGGGAGGAGGGAGAGAGAAGGCAAGTTGGTCAAGGTAGCCACGTCAGTGATTACCTCACGCGAGGTTCAAGACCGTGAGGCTTGACAAAGAGATATGAGAAGCACAGAAACTCGGTGTGTGAACTCAGCTCAGAGTTTGTCATCTGTGACATTTGTCTTGGTAAAGTGCAGCTTAGCAGCCTTACTGCAGTGGCAGAAAACTAACACACAACAAAACAAAGTCAAATGGCACGGGACACACAATCAATATAACGTGCTAAATGCACAGAAACAAGCAGCAAGTACGATGATTGAATTATCTGAAATGACAACAACAGGACTCAACGGTCCAATAATTTCACAAAAACACAGCAAGGCTATCCAACAATGAAGCTTATAGTAGCACACTAGCATTAACCTGTCTCTGCCCTGACAAAAACCACTTACTTGAGATTGCTGCAGAAGCAATTATGTGTTTCAGTCCATGTCCTCCATTCAGTGGTGCTTCTTTGAGGTCAGATGATGATGGGGCCATCGTGTTGCTTCATCTACAGTTGGTCCCAGTAGGCAGCGGAGTAAGCAGTGGAAAGTCATCTAAGCAGACAGAGAGGCATAGAAGTTAGTCTTCTCTTTCTTGAAGAAATGGTTAATCTTCATCTTCCTTCTGCAGGAAAAATGAGATCGCTCGCTGCACAAACAGCTGATCTGTTTCAGGATCCAACCATGTTCAGTGAAAACAACCTGTTACTCGTCCAGTGAACTAAAGGACTGTTGCAGAGGCTAATTTAAGTACAAACATATGATTGGGAACAATATACCTCCTATAGCAACTTAATGCTGCAGTGGAAAGGCGAGATGGAGAAGGGACCGTTGATTCTTATATCTTTAACGACGTCTTGGCCATGTCGTGGGGATTCCCGAGTTCCACAGGAGACCAACATTTGGATTCAAACCACATCTCACTCAGACTTTGGTGGTATTTCTTTGTTCTCTGTACTGGCATTTTTAACAGCCTTTAGTTTTAGCATGCAGGTCTCTGTTCAGGCTTTTAGTTTTTCATGCAGGCCTGTCTTTGTTCATCCATAAGGTGAGGTCCTAATAATGACAAACAGCGTATTCTGTCACTTAATTTAGAGGACTTGCTACTTCACACGAAAGCTCATAATCTGATTTGATCTGAATTGTACTGTGGACATTCATGTTTAACAAAGTCATTCTTTTTACTATAAACAAAGTGAAAAACAAAACCAGCATTGTGGTAAAGCCTAAAATGAAACTACAGATCCATCTGAACAATTTTTGGCCTACAGATTCAGCTCCTTCTATATATTGTGAAATATGCATGGTCCAGCTGCTTTGACATATCTACTGTAAAGCCGGGCTGGGTAATTATGAGCTACAAAGCTCACTGACCTTGTCAAGATCTCTCTACCCTCTCCCTGCTAGCCCAGTGTATGGGAGGAGGGGGTACATTCTGCGGCTGTCTGGTTACTCCACACACACACACACACACACACACACACACACACACACACACACACACACACACACACACACACAAACACACACACACACACAAACACACACACACACGGACCATGGCTGTTTACCTGCTAGGTTAAAGGGCTGAAGTCAGTGACAGAAGGAGATTTAACATGGAAGAAAGGAAGGTGGAAGATGAATATGCAGGAAGAGTAGAATGCGAGGGAGAGGGGTAGAGAGGAAGGTGGGTGTAAAGAGAATGACAGTACAAAGCAGAGGGAGGGGGTGATGGGGGTCACAGAGTGATGAGGGGGTTAAATGCCACAAATGCCATGTCTCAAGGCCTCATAAAGACAAGCTCTGCATTGCTCCCAAGGTCAGGGCATGCACACATGCACCTGTGCGATGGTAGTGGAGGTTTTGTGCGTGGGTGGGTGGGTGATGGAGCAAGTGAGCAACACAAAGTGTACTCTGTTAGTGCATATTGTCTGAGACAAATGGCCTCACAAAAATAAAGTGTGCAACATTCTTTAAAGAGGATTAGAGAGAAATAGATGCTTTTAGCTATGTCGGCAACAGATGCCAATAGAAAGGGGGTTTGGTGTGAGCACTAGAGCTAGAGCAGTGGAATAAAGGAATGGGTGAACTGTCTAGTGTCATTGTTTGCCCTCCGTCACATGAGTGTCACCATACAAAAGCGACGAACTGCTCTGATGGATTTAATAAACTGTCACCTTTTCAGGTGGTTAGGAAACATATTTTTAGTATGTTTTGTGTTTAACTCCATCCTACCATCCCCAAATATCAGTAAATGAGCATTTCTTAGGAAGAAAACAAGAGCTCAATGCATAAACATTGGAGACACAAACAACACCACCACAAAAGGATTATTTGGTTTGCACCCAATAAAGAAAAACAGGCTGTTTGGGATTTAGAGAATGTGGGAGAACACTCTCTCGTAACACCCTCATCCAAACTTCTGATCAGTTCAGTCACTCTCACTTCAAAAAAGCTCTCAAAAAAGATAGTGAAGGGGTAATGCTAAAATTACAGCAACTATGAAACAGAATGTCACAAAATCAGATTAAGACGGCAAGTACATACAAGACAGACCACTGAGGGGTGTGAAGGACAGTGTTTTACATTTCCTAAAGAGAGACCTAAGCTGTATGCACCTTGTTTACTCCATCCATTTAAACCTAAATCATAACTTTTTACACAGAAATAGTTTAACACGTGGGCATGTAATCCTCACATTATTTGTATTCGTAACATACTGTATATTTCAGAGTTTGTCCTCAAAATTGCAAAATGATATGAGAGTGTGCTGGAATCCCCCTGCTGAAAGATGATAATAGACAAGCCAAGTGGCAGGTTGAACATGCCAATGACCAACCAGCATGCACCAAAGTCCCCCTAGCCAGCCAAGTAGAAGCCCAGATGGCCGGCCAAACTGTGGTCAATGGAGTCTGCAGGAGGCAGCATTACAGCCATCCGTGGTTATCTAAGCCACCATGATTACTATGGTAACTGAGAGATCTGGAATCATCTGGAGAGCCAAGTCTTCAATTAGGGGAGGTGGGAGGCAAGCGAACAATATGTGCCATTTCCAGTCCAGGTTAGACAGCAGTGAGCCCTCCACAAACATTCTTACTTTGATACAATGCATGCCCTGTGAAAACCCCCCTGACCCTAACACTATCTACACATGTGCACACATACATGTTTGTACACACCCTCAGTCTTCTAGGACCAAAACAGCACCAAAGCCAGACAATGAATGCGAGACAGTTAAGAGTCTGATCTTTTGATCACTTCCAATATCCAGTAACTTTGTCACCTAAACCATTATTGTCCCATGAACTTAACAGGCAGAGGCAGCTTTCAGCCAATTACAGGTCAGAATTAGCGTTAGGCGGGAGTGTGTGTTATATGAGACAACCAATTAAAATCACTTATGGGTAGGGTAATATCCAGTGATTTAGGCCTGAACAAAACGGCTTTGAGAGGATTATCCCTAGCGTAACCTGATCTCATTCTCTTCCACTCAAACACACACACACACACGTCCAGAAGCTGAAACTACAAGCTTTGCAAACCTTGTACACACACACACACACACACACACACACACACACACACACACACACACACACACACACACACACACGCACAGACACTAGACAGATGACAAGACAACTGGGCCTTGGGCTGCATTCATGTACATGCCTTTGTCATTCCCAGACAGGCAGTGATGAGGCACAATCAAATCTAGGCGGATTGTTAGAGGATTGAGGATTGAGGATTGTTAAGAGGATTGTTAGCAAATACTTGCTTGCATATACAGTTGGGAGAACAACAGGACAACATTTTTTTCATTATACATATTTCCAATGTAGCTATTCACATGAAGTTGAGAGCAGACAATAGTATGAACTGAGTAATACCAAATCATAACATTCCAATCACAAAAAAACTTAAATGCAATAAAGTAGAATGACAGGTAAAAAGTATTGAACATGCTGACTGAAGTCTTTGATTGCAACGACAGCTTATTCATGTATGAAAAACCTAATCTCTCGCAGTGTTCAAGTGTGACTTTGACCAATTCTATTGATCAGACAGCAAGTGAATCTATTCCTTCCACAAAATGTTCTATTGGGTTTTTAGGTGTGGTGATTGATGGGCCAACAATTGTTCCTTTGGAACCAAATGACAATCTCCTTTGCAGTGTGTTTTGGATCGTTGCCATGCCGGAAAGTCCACTTGCATCTTATCCCCATCGTCCTGGTGGATGATGACAGATTATTTTCAAGAATTTTGTAGTACACGGCTCCATTCATCTTCCCTTTGATAATTTGGATTCTGCCAGTACCATGAGACCGTAAGGGATAACCAGTGCCTTCGAAAGTGACGACCAAGCACCCATATGTGACGATTTGGGAATGAGAATATGTTGTTTCCCAATAATGTATAGGTTTCTCAAAATTTTGTGCAGCAAACTTCAAACAAGCTTCAACATACCTTTTCTTCAATAATGGAGTCTACCACGGTAACTATGCATGGAGACTGTGGTGGTGGAGTGCATTGCCTTTTGTTTTCTCAATTACAACTGTACCTGCTTCTTCCAGGTTTTTGTGGAGGTCTTTTTGAGTGCTCCTTCACTCTTCAGCTAGTCATCTGTTTAACTTTCTGACTGCCTGGTTGGAAACCTTGGGAGAAGCATGGTGCATGGTCAGTTGATGTGCCTTCCACTTGCAGATAATGGCACAAATGGTGCTTATAGGAACATTGAGGAGCTTAGAAATCGGTCAGTAACCACTGCCCTTGCTATGTTGTTGACAATGTTGTCACAAAGGTCTTGTGAAAACTATTTGCCTTTAACCATCATGAGATGTTTCTTATGTGACAGCCTGGGAACAAACGATTTGTTACTTGTATTCAGAGGTAGGTAACTATTTTTCAGAGAGTAGAAGTTACCTAACTATGAACATGCTATTGCCCAGTCATGCAATCCAATTCTAATTAGCACAGGTAGGAGAATTAAGTAGCAGAATCAGCTGGTTTAGTGCTTTTTCTTCCTGTATTCAATATGTTTTTCCTGAGTAGGTTGTAACTTTATTGTACTTACCTTTTTTATGAATTGGGCTGTTACAATTTCTTTATCTCTGTGGTTTTATTGAGTTCATATAATGTCTGGTCTCAATTTCATGTGAATAGCTATATTGGAAATGTTTCTAATGAAAAAAAAATGTTGATGTGCTAACTGTAAAGACTGAAATTTTATTAGCTCTTGCCTTGCTAAAAAGGAAAACGTCAATGAAATTCTCAATAAAAAGTCTAAATATGCTAATTACATTCTCAGGCGCAGAGCTGAGTTACATATACACCACCTGTCAGATGGACAGTGGTCAATATGAACAGTGTCTATGAAGATCCAGAAAGTCTGTCTGATGCCAGTCGATCCTGGGGGATTTACTCTTTATGCTGAGGCCTTCAATCTAATCCTTAACAGGTTTTGTTTTCAGGCCTTCTGTCTGCACTTTAAAATGTTTTTGCACCCTGGCTCAAGAGAACAAATGCCAATCTTGAGAAAATGGAAGGTTAAGTATTGATAATATTGTTGAGATCACTGTTGACTTCAAAACCTATGTATAATTGAAACAATGAGCCCATAAAATGACATCATTCCAAACTCCACTAGTCTCGAGGAACTGAAACAATTTCCATTACTTTTTCAGCATGCCACTATTCCTCATTCCCATGGTCTGGACAGCAAAATAGCTATCATCTCCTCAACATTTATGCACATCAGCCAAACCCAGCAAGTAGCCTACTGCGGAGATGGGGTCTGCTAATGAGCTAATGGCTAGTGCTCAACAGCCATTTGACTGACACGGCCAATCCGCGAGCTGTGTTTGCCTTTCACCTTCTTGTGGCTCCGCTGTACTGCCAAAGCTCCCACTAATTCTCCCCATGGGCGTTTTTTAAGGAATCCACAGAAAACCATTGAAACGCAACCTAAAACCTCAAATGGGCATGTCAGTGTGGGCTAAGTTTAAACTGGCACAGTGGAGTGTACTTTCCTCCACCTCGGGACCACTGAAGCTGACCTCGACATGCAGAGAGATGGTTTAAGGGATGTGTTTGCTGATGTGCCTTGGCTAGATGAGTCTACTAGATCACTAACAGTGAGGAAATGTAGCATTGTCAGGTTGTTGTGGTGGGCTGTGTGGTGAGACTGGTCCTCACTTTTCCCCCACTTCTAGCTACCACAAATGCATCTTTCCAAGGGTCAGGACGGGAAAAGAAATCTGTTTCAATGAAAAAAAAGAGAAGTAATGTTCTTCCAAGACTTTGTAAAATACCCATGTCTGGGGACAAATTGTTTGACTCAAATAAGGCTTGGATAAAGAGCTTTTGGAAAGAGAAAGAAAACCAGAATTAGCTGACAAAGGAAGAGATCAGTAGTTCTACATAGAAAGATAAAAATAAAAACAGCTGACTAGCACTAAGCCTTTTAATCTTTCTGGTTTGGAAATATAAATAGCATTTCTGGCAGTCGTTTAAATTCATCAGTCTAAAACAAAATCATACAGTCTGCCAAAATGTATGACACAGACACTCTCCATGAGAACATTAGTTCAGCAATTTGAGACCTTGCACTCACAAATCACCGTACAAAGCACAACAGGGAACAAAGCAAAACTGACCTTTCAAATGATTAAGCTGAAACATTATCATCATGTTCCCTATTTTTTTCCTCTCCTAGATCACAACAACTGGTTTGCCAGTTCAGAGCTGGCAGGGGCAAAGCCCATCTATGATTTCAGTTCAGAGCTGCTGGGCTGAGGGGCCAAGCTGGCCGGTGCCCATCTGGAGCAGGCCAAATGTCTGTTCCACTCAGGCTCAATGCACAGTGGTGATTACTGTGATGGTGCGGCGGCGGTCATGGTGGTGTGGTTATAAATATAAGCCTGGTCTGATCCCTCTTGTTCATAAACAGAGGTTGGAGCTGCTGTGGGAACTGAGCACAAAGGTTTGTGGGCCTCTGAGGGCAACTGAGCTCCACAGCCTCTATACTACCTCAGGTTTGCCTGGCCAGCTGCTGGTGTCTCACCAGATGAGGACAGTTGGGCAGCCAATGAGGGGACTGAACAGCAGAACAGAGGGATGAAGAAATGGTTGGCATCGGGAGAGATGGTGGCAGAGATACAAGGGTTGGACCATGGGAGCAAGAGAGAGGCCACAGGGCACTGCTTCAAATTGACTGGGAGATTAAGGAAACTAAGGCAAGAGTAGAAGAAGTGGATGTGTGCTTTCCAAATGAATCAGGGCTTCTGAGCTCAATCACTTGATAGATATTACATGAAAATAATGGTGACCAACCCAACAGAGCAGAGTTTGACCGTGTAAACAGTCTTGAATCCCAAACACGCGACATCTCCTCGACTTGAACTAATTAGTGTGGTGGGAGCTGAACACAAGTGGTGGCATTCGCCAGTGAACTACCTCTGCCATGTTACCCACTAATCCATGCATGGATCTGCTCACCGCCAGCCCCTCTCGACTCCTGCCTGCCAGTGGTCATAAGGCTCACAATGTCTGCTCCATGCCCAATCCTATATTAGCATTAGCATCAAGGGTTAAGCCGCTAATGCTGCCAGCTGTGCATGGCTGCCCCCCCGCCCCCCACACCAATCCCTTTTGAACAATGGAACGGCATGGAGGCTGGACAGTTGGGATGGAGTGGGGTGGCATCCCAGGGGGTATGCGTGGCTGTAGTGCCCTCTTGTGCTACAATTTTTTACTTGTTATTAAGGGGAATAGTAAAAGAAATGAAACGTTAAAATAAATAAGTCAAACCTAGAATACATTTTTAAATACATATCTGTCTGGACAGATTTCAAAAGCACTACCATCTACTATCAAATCAACAATGTATTTGCTCAAAGCTTAAATATCAAAATTCTCAATGGTGGTATGTCACATGTGACATGTTAGTTGTAAAAGTTAAGATGTAAAATTAAATTTGATGCTATTTGTCACACTTTCTAACCTGTACGGAGCTGCCTCACTACGATCTTTATTCTGTTTGCTTTTAACGGGTAGGCCCAGTGGTAAGCAAAATCTTTAATTCTGGCTAGTGCTGGGGCATTGCTTTACTAAAGGATGTCAAGACAGTACACTGGTGTGGAGCACAGAGGAGAAGGGCCTGGCTGAGCTAGCGACACTGCTTTCTCAGTTAAGCTGATAATTGCCCTTATTGATGTATAAAAGATATCCCACAGAGCCTTGTGAAACACCATTACCAGGCAGAAGCTGAATTGTTCATGAGCTGCCTCCAAATGAGGAAGAAGGGCAAAAAAAACTCTGAAGATTAATAAGACTTCCCCTGGAGTGTGATAATAACATAATGTATGTGTGTGTGGGCCTATGTGTGAATGTGTATTTTCTGCCCAGCCTCTGAAGAGGTTCCATTTCTAACAGACATTATTCGGGGGAAACTAATCTATTTTAAATCTCAAATTGAGGGGAAAAGATGTAATGTCATTTAGCATACAGGGAAGGGTGATGGTCATTATCATAAGGGCCTTCCTCATTTCGACTATGGCTGCTGAAGCCTAAATGATGACACTTAAAATGTCCCCAGAGCTCCACAAAAATGAGACACTCACAGCAAATGTACACTAGTGAGGCACCGTGTGAGGCCAAATCTTCCGTGCAGATGATTCTATGGTGAACGACATGAAAGTAAGTGGCCCCAATAAAGTGGATCTTTGCCTCTGTAGGCTCCTGATGCTCATTAGAGGTCTAAACTCGGCTAACAAAGACTAGTGGCCACAAAGGACAATAAATACAGTACAATGATTACCAAAGCAGGGGCAACCATAAATCTCGATCAGAGGCAAAGTGCAGTGTGCAGAAACTGTGCTTAATCAAACTTTATGAAGAAAATCTTTACCATGTACTGTAATACTAACATTAAAAACTCCCATGAAAAGAAAAGGGTTGACACACCATTAATGTAACTGCACAGCAACTTATGAACTAAGTTTAATTATTAACTTGTGTGTCAAGAAGAGTTCTACCAGTTGCAACATACTGTACATTATATCAAATCTGGATATTTAAACTTTCTCTACTTCAAATGATTTTGAGCAAGAGCTTGAAAAAGGAAGTTGAAAGAGCCCATTACAAATATTCATGGGCTTGACTGAAAAAGGAAATTTGTGAAATATTAAACAGAGCATTGCACACTGTATCTAACGATTCCTGAAGTCTCTGTATATGTATTCAAATCCAAACCTCCTAATTATTCAGAAAGGGAAGCCACAGAAATTCTGACAGGGCTTATCAATGAGAAATGACATCTTGTTAAGTTAGGAATTCTCTTTGTGTTAGCAAGGTTTCTCTAGTTAATCTGGCACCTTTCTTGATCTGTGCCAAGGTAATTGGAAAGCACCATGAAAATGCCTGCCGTATTGAGCCAGCGGAGAACAATGAAAGAAATGGATATCACAACAGACGTTATCTACCTAATCAATCCTCTAACTTACTGTTCAAAAATAGGTTTGTACCTTTTTAATGAGGACGCGGGGGCTGAATCCTTCTTGCTCCGCTAACATGGCAGATTACAACTCAAATTAAGTAAGCTTTCACTTAGACATCAAGTACGTATCTCTTAGAAACTCTTTGTTGCGGAAATTTTGTTTGTTGTTTGTTTCCCAGACAAAGATCAACAAATGTTGACTACAACACCTATATCCATCAAACAGCTGAAAAATGCAGCAGTGAGACACAGACAGATCAGACGTCTTTAAGCTTGCTTGACTGTGTGGCTTAATGTGGTTTCTTTTCGTGTGTGTTTGTATCTATGTGCTGAAATACGTGTGTGCATGCTCATTTATCTAACTGTGAGTAAATGTGTGTTATCCAGTCATCACACCCACAGTGCCCTGGCATTAAGCAGAAGGAGGGGTGATAGGTCAGGTCAGGGGCAGCCACGACCTCTCCGTCTCCACGGCACAGTGTCACACTTTGGTCAAGGCAAACAAACAGGCCTGGCCCTCAGGCAAGGTGGGCTCAGCGGGGTGGCATTGCCAGGTCAGGGTATAAGCCTGGGACAGGACAGGAAGGGATGGCAGGCCTCTGATAGATGCTGGTCATTATTTTCAACCCAGAAAACTGGGACAATTACAAACAGAGAGATGCCATGGCAATTGGGGTAAGGGGTCACGGGCAGAGGGCTTTTCATCCAGGCTAAGCCAGCCACAGTTGTCATCTCAGCCACACTAGAGCACACACATGGACACAAGTACACACGAAAAGTTTCTCATATTTGATTGACCAACAAACTTTTGTGGGCATAGTCTCATTGTCCCAGTATCTATGTCCAGTCTCTTGTATGATAAGCACGGGAAATGTTCAGCCAGCTAAGACTCTCATGCTATAATAATTTAATTTTTAAAAATAAGATTATTGATCGTTGGTAGGTATCTACAGCTTTGGCAGGCAGGATGACAAGAACAGGAATGATATTTTCACAGCATTTGCCTTCTTATCTGACCTTCTGACTATTCTGAAAATAACATTTTCATTAAAACCTTATGATGAACCATTCACTAGATTCTTTTTTAATTATGTGCAGGGTAACACTGCAGTCATACGACATGCTCACTGTCCAAATGAGTCAAGTGAACTGATGCTGAACTTATCAGTATCCTCATAACCTGCAAATCCCCCAAATCCCAAATGTAACTAAGTCAAAGAACTAAACATTCCCAGTCCTTTTTGCTGATTTTTTTTATATGACCTGCATATTTTCCTGGGTTGTTTTGTATAATTTAAAGAGACTGTAAGGGAATCAGAGGTGTGTGTCATGATGTCTCTCTGAACTACCTATATTTACCATTGAAAGTGAATTCTTTATGAGAGCACAGATATCAAAGACAGCAGGATCAAAGAGGATTTAATAAGCTACCCACTGTTCTACGAAACCTGAACTTTCATGTCATGCATTTTCTTTGGTTTCTTCATTTTGGGCGTTGGGCCAAGAAACTGACACTAAAGGCAAGCATGTGTAGTCACATTGTCATTCTCTATTCCTTTAATTTGTTAGTCTGTAAACCTTGTAGCGGAGAATGTCCCGTGGCTGGCAAGTGCTGATTTTTTAAACAGTGTCAGTTTTGTACATCACATCAACTATCGGCGCCTTTCGCAGCATTCTCTGGCTTTACATTTCCTGTGTCTTTATCCAAGGATATTAATAGTGTCTTCACACTATTACAAAAAGTAAATATATATTAACTGCTGTTCTAACACTAATTATTTGACAAGATGCAACAAATGCTGCTCATGATGTTTCACCAAACAATTTTTTTTTTTTTTTTTTTTTTTACATTTTGTGGATTAATGCCTGTGTAAACCCAAAATATGGCAGATGTTGTGTACTCGCAAAACAGTGCAAACAGCAAAACTATACTGAGTGTATTACTCAACTTCTGATAGATGTAAAATAGAAAAACAGCTAGCTACAATATTATAGTCACAAGGTTTCTGAATTGTAAAAATCTTAGTAAATAGATTGACTTTTTAGGAAGCGTGCTTATTTGCTTTCTTGAAAAAAGTTAGATGGGAGGATTGACACCACTCATGTCTGTCAACTATGGTACAGTATGGTATGGTATGGTATAGGTACAGTCAGGAGGCAGTTAGCATAGTGAAGCATAATGACTGAAAACATAGTAAAATAGCTAGCCTTGCCCTGTCAACGAAGTCTGCCCCACCAACAACTCTAAAGCTCACTAATCAAAACATACATACATTGTTTGTTTAATCCTGTAGAAAAACTAAAGTGTGAAAATCACAAATTGCAGCTTTAAAGTTTACAGTTTTCTGTAGGTTTAATGTGCGGGACTATTTCTTCCTGGGTTCTTGACATAATCATGAGGTTGCAAGGCAACTAGTGGAGGCTCGGGCATGATGTGACATCATCGTGACATCATCAGAGTGCTACTCCTGTGCCTCACCAGAAGTGAAGTGAGGTCTTGTCAATTGAAATTAGTACAAAAGAAACTGCAGCAACCAATGAAACACTACACAATACTATATCAAATGAAATTTAGACGAAAATAAATGAAATAACACCAACAATGTGAATTAATATGACTGCATATACTCAGTACACACATGCACACCTTAAGCTAGCTAAGGCTAAAAGGGACCAATATCCATTATATCCACACACAACAAATTATAAACAGTTCAATAAACAGTTCCACAATAATCCCAAAAAAGGCACCAGCTACAGAAAGGGAGCAGGCTGCAGGCAGAGCGGAAAGCCGACCATTGCGTTAAGCAATGCAGCTACAGGTAGGGTGGGTGGTGTAGATGGCGGACCAGTGGAACAGTGGCAAGACTGTCACCTCACAGCTAGAAGGTCCCGGGTTCGATTCCCACCTGGAGCGCTGAGGGTGTGTCCTCCAGTGCCTGCTGCCTGCCTGCTGCCCCTCGTCTCGAGGAAAGGGGCCTTTTTGTGTGGAGTTTGCATGTTCTCCCCGTGTTCACCTGGGGGATCCTCCGTAAAAATGAAACCCCCCCTCTGAAAAACATGCATGAAGATCACCACCTGACCAATGGCGACGAAAAGGAAACTGGGTTCCCGGGTTGGCTGGCAGCCCACCGCTCCTGGTCTGCCACGGAGGAAGGACTACCAGGATGGGTCGAAAGCGGAGAAAGAATTTCACCAATGCATGGCATGTGTGTAGCATGTTGTGTTGTGAGTGACAAATAAAGGGCTTTCTTTCTTTCTTAAAGCAGCTACAGGTGAAGCAGGCTGTGAGCAAAGCCTGCTGTAGGCAAAGAAGCAGTGCTCTTGTGGAGTGATTCAATTAGAGTAGCATTAGCAGTAGTTGTAGCTCCCCAGTACAGGCTAGTTCACACCAACCCATTTATATATTATATATTTAATAATTTTATATACCAAACTTGTCCAGGATCACCATAGACATTTCTGTGAGAAACTCGTCATCAACGTCAAAGCAATAGAAAATCTGTTGAAGTTTGACATATTTAAATATCCCTGGTCATAATGTCAGGTGAAATTAATTCCCAAGATGGATGTAGAAATATTCCAGCTCTACACACAGTTTCCCCCTGGAGCTTCTCTGACGTCCACCCTCTCTCTCACTCCTCTCCAGATTCAGTGAGTCGAGGGCATATTATGATCAAACCAGAATTTACTATGACTGTTGGCACAGAGGGAAGACTAACCAAGAAGGTTTTCATGTGTTTTATTTTGTTTCTGCCAAGTCTGAATGAAGTTTGTTTTACAATGATAAAATTACTTTGTTTTTGAGTCTGGTGGCTTTGGCAAGGCCAACGTAGCAACTACATCTGGTTAAACTAATGGATCTCACTGTTTAACGAAAAAGTGTCTCTGTAGGGATCCCTTCCATGATGTTGTCAGACACTTCGAATAAAAATAAATCACTAATTTCTGTCCCTAATGTGACATATTTTTTGGACAAGAAGATAACAGATGGACACAAGGGTCCATGTTATTTTAGGTCTCTGTGGATGGGATAGAGTAGGTCTACAGATGAAGACACACAGGAAAATGGGCATCAGCTGTTCAAGAGAGTGTGAAGTCAAAAATCCATACTAGGAATGTGACCAGCAAAATCTGAACCACAAGTTGGTGGTTGTAAATCCTCATTTCAAGGAATATGAGTCAACCTAATAGTTGGAGAATATGGTTTACAACAGGTGAAGACCTTATTTTCTCACTGTAATTTTCTATGGACCACACCATTACCGCGATCACTGAAATATGGCCTGGTAGAAATGGTTTATTAATGGTTATTTTATGTGAGTTGTAGAAGCTGTCAGCACCATACGAAGCAGTTCCCTTCTTTTAGCTTACAACAACAGAGGCAGATCATGTCTTTGTCAACACCGTATTAAGGAAATCTGATTGAAACCACAGTGGATGAAATGGATAAAGGCGAAAGAACACTAAGAAATAGAAAATACTGCTGTAAGGTGCCCAGTTATTTCTTTTTCTTCACTAATAAATTTGTAGCACAACACACACTCACAAGAAAAAAGTTTAGTTGCTGTTCCCATTATGGTAGCTGTTAATAACAAATGTATCTTACAATCACCTTAGCTTCACCAACATGTTATTACTCCAGATAAATTCAAGCCAGAACACATCCTTCTCTCAGCCGGTGTGTTTTTTCTGCATCAAGCTGACTTGAAAATCATGTGATGGCCAAAACTTCTACTTATACCAAATACAGCATATGGAGAAAATACAGTTCTACCCTGGATGATACACCCCAACTGTAATCTTCTGGGTCCCATGAGATGATGGTCCCCTGTGGAGGAACCTCACAAGACCCTCTGATGTCCTTGACTGCTAGGTCTGTGGTGCGATGTATTCAATGCCCTCCTCCCCAGAGGATTACAGTAGCTCACTGTACTGGTGTGTATGTCAACTCATGTCTTGGGGTATTGACACATTGCTACTGCACTGCTGTGCATAGTGCCTACTGTATTCATCAATACTTTGAGAATACATTGTATGGATAAAGCATTGTGCAATACAGCAGTTCAATACCGTAGAGGAAATTCACAGAGGTGAGTTGTATACTGTATGTGATGAATTTAGCATACAAAAGTGCAGCTGAAGTTGTGCTAAGAAGCCTGCCTGCTGCGAATACACAAGCTGCTCGGAGAACCCAAAATGCAAATGTTTTCAACAAAGGACTCATACAGAGATACACTCACTTGTACACACAAACATGCAGTGTGGCAGCTCCATGCAGTCTGTATGCTTTCCTCTTTCTAAACATCATCCAGTATCTACCTCATTTGAAATGTATTAGCCAATTACACGGTAGCTGTCCAATATATGCAGAATACATTGGAATACGATACTGTGTGCAGCCTAGACAGCAAGCTGGCTGGTTGCATGGGTGATTAACATTTAATGTTAATGGTAGGCTTATGTTCAGGGCAACTGCGCTGGGGTTAAGTAATGATAATAGCACAGTTGGCCACACCACATCTGTAATAACGCTGTCTGCAAAGCGAGATGTGATGATTGTGAAATTGCTACTCTCTGCACCATTTACTGAACAGTCAAACAAGCAGTTTTACTGTCAAGCAACCCAGTCACAAAGACATATACAATGACACACATCAGAGAGACAGAGACACACGCACGGACATCGCTCACAGACATACATGCAAAGTCACGAGACAATGAAATTCAGTGCTCCTTGGTATGAGTTCACGAAAAATGAGTCAAAATGATGTTAAACAAAATGAAAAAACATTAAGAAAGGGGAATTCGGCATTCCTAGAAATGAAAAACAAATGATATTTACATGATGCTATATTGTAGTTTTAGGACAATGCTGAATTCAGTTTGAATCATTGAAGTGGTGTTTCCATTCAAGGATGATCAGACATGGTCTTCATTTATTAAGCTGTGTTTACTGAGACGATGAAACAACATCATCAATCATTCTTAAAGACGAGTGCTCCGATGGGGAGAATTAGAATGCATTACAGATGTCACGCATCATCAAGCTAAACATCTCATTTCCACCTCACTGTGCGCCGTGTCTGCTCTGTGTCTGGGACTTGGATCCTGCTCGGTCTGTGAAGCATTTGTGTCTGTGTTTGTCTTTGCCTGGTTACGGTTAAGAGCTCTTGTGGCAATCCTCCCTGGGGCAAGGTATCCATCACCGTCCAAGCAGTTTTTGACTGGGCACAGCTTAGGCCCTCAAGCCTGCTCTGGTCCCCTCAATATCTCCCTGGGGTCTCTCTATGTCAAGGGATACCACCTGCACCAAACGCACACACACAGACACACACTAATACAAATTACTGTGACCCTAACACTCCTGCAATGCCCTCATTAGGTGATTAGTCACAGAGGCGGGACTAAACTAACATTGCCCACTTCCAAATACCCAGCTTTGCTTCCCTGGGGGTAATGGTGGAGTCAGATTGGAGACAATGCCTGACAGACAATACAGTGACATCATGTGTGTATTTTGCTTGCCCTCTCACGGCAGTTTACATTTTTTGGGGAGATTTCCCGCTGGGCTGCAAGAATTGAGGCCAGTCATCTATTATTGTCTTATTGTTTTATTTTTTTTGCTGTGTGCAAATAGGTTCATTTAGCTACAGAGTTTTCTGACCATTAACATTACAGGGAAACAATAGCACATCATGCTAGCTGGACAAACAATTCTGTCACTTTTAATTGTCAAAAGTTCCAGGGAAATCTAAATTTTGTTTGTTTTTGTTTAACATTTGTGTTTGTTTCTGCCAGCATTCGGGTGCAGAATAAATACTGCAATGCAAATCTCAAGGCAGAGATCCTGAAGCTAAACTGTGGTGTCTTGCAAGAAGATCACAGCTAAAGAAAGTCAAAATTCATTTTGAAAACTGAAAGAAAATGATGTTTCTTGTCTTGGTGTGAGGGACAATATTATGAGACTGTAACCACAAACTAATTTCCCTTAGAGTGTGTGTGTTGGTGTGTGTTGTATGTGTGCATGCCCACTTTCATACATACATGTGGTTGTGCAGGAGGAGTGGTTAGGCTATCCATATCCCTCTATATTTATTAATTCATCCGACATTCCTCCGGCCTGGTGTGTCTCTAACAACAATGAGCTGCAGAAACCCACCACAAGCGTCTCTCCAGGAATATTAAAGTCACTGGCTTTGGTGTAATAATTATCTATGAAATATTGATGCCTATAACTTCTTCTGTGGTCCCTGTGAGCAAGCCTTTAAGACACACAGGGTAAAGAGGAAACTGTATGTGTCTGCAAGCTTGCCAACCTGAGTCACCAATGAATAATTGACAGCAACATAATTAGCTTGGTGCTCCATTGTGTTAGCACGTTTCCCACACATCCTGAAAGCATGTTCTGCTATAGAGAAAAATGTTAAACACAGGCACAGAGATCTCTGAAGATGTACAATTAAAATATATTAGAAAAAGGCATTTTGACCTCACGTTTCATGTAACAAATTCTACTTTAAAGTAATAACAATAAAAGTCTTACTTTTGTAGCTCTGGTTCATCTTACAATTCCTGATTCTTGAATCTCTCAATCGATTTTATATATGTATATACATATTTAGAGACACCCCTGGCAGAAATGTTACTACGAATACCCACTTTATTACTTTATTCCAGTTTCCAAATAACAAAACGGAAAAGGGACAGAAGCAATAGTGTGGGCATCCTGCCTGGTCACTGCCTTTGGGAGTGTCAGAGCTTCTCAGCTGTTCCTGTCATTTCTTAATTACATTATAAAGTTAGGAAACAGCTAAGTGTTCCATTTTTCACTTCTCGACCACTCCAATGTCCTAATATTGGCCTTCGATCCATCACCCGCCCCCACTGCAAAGGTGATCATGCCTTTGCTGTTTTAGCCCCAGCCCTGTGGAATCATCTGTCCCCATCTATCAGATCTGCTGAATCTTTGCACTGCTTCAAGCAGCTTCTTGAAACACATTTTTATAGGCGTTTTTATCGACTGGTCTGTCTCACATTGTGCTACGTTTTATATTGTATTGTATTTTTGCATTGTTTGTTTATTCATGTTTATTTGTACTTTGTGTGTGCTATATCAAAAAAGTTTTACATACTTTACACGTTTTACTTCGGCCCTGTCTTGTCATGAAATCTCCTCAAATTCAAGTCATTTCTACAGAATCATTACATCCAATACCGCTATATTATACAATGTTTCAAGATGCAACTTTGAACTAGATGAGTGTAACCCTTCCTGATGTGGCATCAGCTGAAAAGATAACACAACCATTCTAATGATGACAGCTAGGACTGCCTAGGACTGTGTAACAGGCAAATGTATGAAAAATCACAAGTGAATCACTGGAAGCTGACAAATCCAAAGCTAACTGAGGGCTGTCTGTTCAAAACCATCCTCATGCCATGGAATAAAATAATCCCTCTCATCTGCTCGGACTTGTTAACAAAGCTGTCAGCTTGCTTTTACAACCAAACAGGCCTCAGTCAGACCTTCTCCGACAGGGAAGGAGCAGACTCTGTGTAGTGTTTCAAACAGCAGCAATACTGTCCCCTCAATACCAACACACACACACACACACACACACACACACACACACACACACACACACACACACACACACACACACACACACATGCACACACACACCTTTCCTCTTCCTCTCTTGTGTCGAGTAAATGTCAACTCTACTGACATACAGCCTTGTTTGCAGCCAATGATTACCTCATAGCTAATTAATCCTGATTCAATCAATGTGAACTATTCAGATATTGTGTACGTGTGCATGTGTGAGTGTGTGTGAGAGGGAGAGAGACAGAGTAATCAGAAGGGAGGACCAGTAGGTTAGATGATGATGGATGGCACTCAGTGAGAGGCCTGTTCTAATCAGCAGGACCTTTTCCCCGTGGTAGAGGAGGTGGCAGTAGAGGGGATGGGGAAGGCTGATTGACGGTGGAAAAGTGTGTGGGTGTATGTGTGTGTGTTCGGGAGGTCCCCTGCATTTCTAAGAGTCTACAGAGTATCTTTCTAACAGAAGACCAAAAACAGCAAATAATAAAAACATCATTCTGAGAGAGACAATAAGAGACGATGAGAGAGATAATTGACATGTCAATGGCTAAATCTGACAAATGACAAGAGGAAGTCCAGAAAACAAAAGAGTCATCGAGAGATACACGTGGATGCAATGGGAAAGAACACTGATTTTATCTTTCGATGGTGACTCTGAGCAGGTTGCTAGAGAGTGAAGGAGAGACGAGAACAAAAGGGAAGGTGACGTCGATAAGTTGGACCGACTAGTGTACAACACCTTTTTTGCTTTTTGATAAATGTCAAACGGATGGGGATGAGGCTTTGTCAGCCCTTTACATCCATAATCTCACTAAGAGACCATGTGTCACTGAGTTAGTGTTACTTTGGCGTGCATACTAAAAGACAAGCTCAGTCTAATAGCTGCTCTTTTTATAGTCTCCCCTCTGCACTGCATCAAATCACAAGAGATCTTGGCATACATCTTATATCAAACAGCCAAGGCCAGGAGAATTAAAGGAGAAAACATGTTTGTTGTCTCCCGTCCTCTGTTCATTAGCAGCACTCGAGGAATTGTCCCCAGGTAGCCTCTTTCTGGGTGTTTTCTGGAGTGACTTTAGAGAAGTTCTACCAATAGCATGTTTAAAAGATCATTTGTAGATATTCAACACAAACAAACCAGCCTCATTTAAAATGTTAAGGCATAGTGTATTTGTGGGGCTTGTTTGCATTTGAGTAAACATGGTGGCGTAAACATGTTATAAATATATGAGTATTCTTATTAATCTGGGATTTTCTAAGATAATTAAAAGTAATTAGTTAACAAGCATTAATAAGTGAGGAAAAAGCTGTCGCCTTGGCTCTTTTCAGATGACACTGAAGGGGTAGCAGCTGACCCAGATATACTGAAAAAATCTTGTAACAAAAAACAAACTTGCTACTAAGAGATGGATGTCATCTCTCTTGAGCTTGAAATATGTATCATGTATCATGGTGGCAAAGAAACAATGATTACATATGAAATACTGTTTTGATTCGGATTGATTTTAGGTTCAATTATAATACATGCTGGGTTTTTAATCTTCATTTGGTATTATGATGAGCAGGCTGGGGCAGTGGTTTGTCGCTCACAGGTGTCTCCAGTTTACTCTACAGTCAAAAAACTTGCAGGTGAAGTACCCTGCCTCTCACCCAATGCTTGCTGGGATGGCATCGCATGGATTCATACTGTAGATAGATTTAAAAAGTTCAAGGCTGCTTGTGAGCAACAACTATAGAGGAACAACAGCAGGAAGGCTGGAAAGAGATGGTCAAAAGACTCATTACGACCACCTATAGCTTCCTCTTTCTCTGATGTTACAATGACATTTTCATGTTTTACGGGCTGTGAAGTTATAATTATTAACCTCAAGAACTCAAAGCTTCACCAACGTCCTTAAGTTGCACAGTAGTTTAATATAATGTGTGCACACGTGGTGTTTATTTCATGTCACAGAAATAAGCTCCTGATATATGAGGCAAAATTCAACCTGTAAATAAGAGGTAATTTAATCAAGAGCATTTTTCACGGAAATAACTGTCGGTTTATGCAGATTGAGACTTCACTCAGACTTGTGACTAAACACTGAAGACTTGACTCACACTTGCATTAGTGACTACGAAGCTCTGCTGACTTGATCACTCTATTCTTTGTGCACATTGACTCCATTATCTGTCTTCATTGACTACCACTGAGGTCATCTGCTTGATGCATGATGACACACGGGGCAACAGCACAGAGTTTCAAGAAACATTTTTGAAACTGCATGCATACGTGTTAATGTGTCACAAATTGTGTGTTTTGTGAACGTGTGTGTGTTATTACTGGGATCAAACGCAGTGACGCACACTGTCAATGAGCATCAGACTATCGCAATTACCAGAGTCATTAGGTAAGGTAAGAGAAGACGCACGGTGACGTTTCAGCGCTCACTCTGCACCCTCTGGAACGGGAGCTGGAGGTGGCTGATTACACGCACGCACACTCATAATTACACGTGGAGGCATGCTGTCATGCTAACACACACACAGATCTACACCCACATGCAGCTATTCACACATATGCAAGTGCACTAAGGCATTCACAAGCAAACAGCGCGAGCAGCACAGGTGGCGCCTCGTATGAGGTCTGCACTCCACATCAAAAGGACACCTCTGACATCTCAGATCGCTCACAAATGATGATGCACAGAGATCTTTTGCCACTACAAAGGCAGAACAAAAGAACTGACATGAAAGAGAAGTCAATAAACATAAGGCGTTTAATAAAACATTTTTTCTGCTGAATTCACTACAAAGGTTTTCACTGTTTTTCCTCTCACACGACACAACAAAAAGGAAAAAGTGAGAACTGTTGAGTCACATGATTGACTGCGAAGAGTGGCAACAATCCAGGCGTTTTCTGTCTGGATGGGTCTGCCCTGGCTACACTGCAGATGCGTGAGGGCAACTGAAGACGACACTGCAGTGTCATTAAAAGACATACTGTATGTATGTGCACACAGAGGTGCGTAACACACCTCACACGTACAGTAATATCTCCCATTGTAGATGACGCACTAGCTCACTCGTTTACTCCTGCAGTCCTGCAGCATATAAAAAGTCTCGCTTTCTGTGCACACGCGTACACGGTGGCTCACAACTCCTACCAAAAAGTACCAGCATCAAAGTGTGCTGCACACAACCTCACAAGCTGTGCCGGAAATACGCACAGAGCAGCCCGGCACAGAGGCGGCTGAGCGAGTAGGAGCGGTGCCTTACAGATGTTCGGCGTCCCACAGCAGTTGTTGGAGCTGCAGTGAAGTGTCAGCCCAGGAGGACGGACAGCCGAGGCACAGCAGCATAGAAACAGAATGGAACATGAGGTCACACTCAAAGCCTCATAGCCCACAGCACCTCCAACTGCTGGCTCTGCCAACAGCCTGTGAGCAAAAATCAAGTCAACACAAGTTGGGGGGGGGGCTGCTTTGCTACGCAATGGTCAATAAGCCCTGATTGAGGGGGTCAAAGTAAATGGTGGCGCATTACCAGTATGTGGAAAGGTAAAAGAGAACAGCCAAACTGCAGACAGATGAGATTCCACTGACTTATACAATAGATTCTTAGTGAGTGATTTCACATAGCAAGTTGGCATTTTGCATGCATAGTATTTGGAAACTGAATAAACACAACTGCAACTCAGTATTTTTTTGGGTATGTCAGCTCATGAAGAAAGAACATTTGACTTCACTAACCCTTTTAAGTCCAGGCCAGCGGCGTACAGTCGGTGTAGTACAGCACAGAAATTCTACAACGTCTACTGGTACGTTAGAAATAAAACGAGGTGTGTTTTCCAGTTGAGTGACAGCTGAATTGCTCCTAATGTGTGTGTGTGAGTGAGTGTGTGGGTGGGGGCAGCACAAACGGTAGTTAACATTAACTCATTGCTTTTCCAGGTGGTCTGTGCCAAGGTGAAAATGGTCCTGGTCAAAGGTCAATCTGGTGGGGGTTTTTTCCTCCCTCTCATGCAGCACGGTAGGATGTCTGTTGTGGTTTCGACACCTCTCCCAGCCTTTTCTGTTGAACAGACCCCTTGCATTGGTGTGTCCAAGTCTTCCCATGCTGGTTTTGGCCTCAGACATCAAACTCTGACTGCATGAAGTATCCTGGAGACAAACTCACATGAAACCAACCAATGATTTCCTCTGTGTTTCAACATTCTGTGTACTATTTCAAATGGATGACGCAATATCATTCAAAAGTTCACTTGATGCTGTTAGTTTTGATGGTTAAAATGACTAAGCCTCTTCCTTTTTTCCTCATTTCAAACATTCATCAGGGGTGCTCAGGGTTTTTCATGTTTGTGTGTGCGCAGATGCACCAGTGGCAGTGTGAGCCCTGTGTTTGTCTACGCGCACATGCCCACGTGCGCGTCTGTGTGTGCTTAAGCCGACTGAAGGATCACACGCACACGGTAGACTAACATGAATATTCTGCTTTGCGTCTGGCTGCTGTGGTCTCCCTCGGTATGGGGAGCCATGTAGCTGCGGGTGGGGGTGGTGGTCGGGAAGGGGTACACTCTCTAATGGGCTACCCAGGGAGCCGACGCCACTCTCCAGAGACACATGGGCTCTATACATCCCAGCCTGCAGCCTTTGTCAAAATGCACACTTCCTCAGATATTCCTTTTCAAATCTATTAACTCCAAACTCAAATCCACACCCAATTAGGCTAAGCAGGCCAACTTCATAGGAACTGAATGAGACGCATGGCATGAGAAAGTTCTGAAATGGCGTGTGTATGGGCTAGTGTGTGTTTGCTTCTGATTAGGTGGAGTGAGTGTGTGACAGTGTGATGAAATTAAAGCTCACAAGTGCGTCAAGAGAAATAATTAGCAAATTAAGAGATACATGTAGACATACTGAAGTAATGCTGAAAACAATTTCTGTTATACATTTGCACACACTCCACTAACATGCAGAATAGAAGCGTGGATGGACCAATACCTCTGCTGAACTATGCATCTGTGTGTGCACGCGATTGAAAAGAAAAAGACATCCATGCTCTAATGACCAGAATTACTGCCTGTGTGTTAATCAGTGCATTTGTGTATGTGCATGTCTGCGAGTGCATTCGAGTGATTGTGCACATTCGTATCTTTATCAGCATTGGCATGCGAGTCTCTCTTATGTGCGTGTGTCATGTCTCTATGTGTAAGTGCTTCACCTGTCTCCATGACCACCATGGAAAGCAATGTGCCTCCTGCCCCCTTTAATCAGAGTAGCACAATGGTGAGGCTAAAGCTGCTTTATCTCTACACAATCAGATTAGAGAGGATTGCTGCTCTGCTAAGCACCACAAAGCGGCCCCCCTCCTCTTCCGGATCAAGATGATTTGATTAATAAATTGTGATCATATTATCCTTTAAGAAGCATAAATTGTTTTACTTTTATTTATTTATTTGCCAGTTGTTTCTAGGGTTTTCCCCCCATAGTTCCTAAGGCTAAACAGATATTTAAAGATTATCTTCCCAACCTGAGCAAGTGCTCTTTCCTCCTCCCTCCCACTTCTCCCTCAATTCATTTCTCCCTTCCGCTTACTAGTGGTGGTTTGTTGTTAGTTCTGCCAGTGACCAGATGGGGGTGCCATGACTGCTGCACACAGTGGGGGCCTCCTCCACACCTAATCTCATCAAAATAAACATGCCAGCAGTTGTCAGCCTCTCCAGCAGCAAGAGGCAGGGAGGGAGGGGGCTATAGAAACAGGTCAGGCTAATCATGCATATAATTGCATTTTGACATTTTGGGCTACTGGGACCAGACCTTCGGATATCAGGTTATCCTCGAAGCACTTAAGTGATTAACAAATGAAAATGCAGCTCTGAAACTTAATTAGATATTATGTCTTGTCCATGCCCACAGGGTGGAGTTTAAAGGTAGCTGTTGTCTGTGAACTGGGGGGGTTATACTTAGATAAATCAGGGAAAATCAAGAGGTGGGAAAAGAAAATTATTCAACATGACCAAATTGTCAATGTGCAAATAATTTGTTTCCAAAATTCAGCACTTCCATTTGGGAATATCTTACAAGCAAATCCCTCAAATTTCATTGCAGTAGGCAATTCAAATGTTTCTGATGTTAGAGTCTCCACACTTCATGTGTGACCCAGGTTGCAATAACTATTATGTGGCAAGCAAGGGGGAGCACTTCATCATTAGCCTGCTTCCACTTTCTTGTTTGCTCTTAGGAATAATTACACTTACCCTCCCTTGTGGCACAGTTAAGGAAAATAAACATTTATCCATTTTCATCCGCTCTGGGCAGCGTGAAACCTGCCTCTCTCTCTCTCTGTGTCTCTCTCTCGCATCCTTACTCAAGAGAAAATTGTTCACATTAGGGAGGTGTAAACAGCCGTGGGTTATCACCGTGACATTCTGCAAAATCAAAATTCAGTCACAAAGATGAAGAGACCTCAGGGTGAAATTGCTGAGCTGGTCTGCAGGAATTAGTTTTGTTTTGTTTTTTTCCATTACTGCGTAGCCTAATATTCTGTAGCATAACCTAGTAATCATTTGACAAGAGAGGAGACATTACTGCTGGGGCTGTGACAACATGCGTATCTTCCAAATCAATACTATCACGACACACGGGTGCCGGATCGATGTGTATTATGAATCATAACCGCTGCAATTTCTTATTATTTCTATTCCAGTCTCCACAACATGGGAAAAAGTTGGATCATACACTTCTAGAGATCATAAATTAGGTCAGATTTCTAAAAACAATCCACATCACGTCAGTCAGTCTGTCTGAGTTCTACTTCAGCAGCATCTTTGCTACACTGCATATAAAAGTGGTAAAATACTTTTTGAACTAAACTGCTACATTTAGTTGGCATCAAGCTAATGCCAAAAGAAAATAATAAATATAATGTTAGTCAAAAATGTACAAAGCCCCTGAAAACTACACACAGAACAAATGTGAGGCTTTAAATCAGCATCCCTCAAATATGAAACTGAACTTGAGTGAATAGATTTCTTTTTCCTACAGTGTGGAATGAATTGGTTACAAAACTTCACGTATTGCATGGTCTTGTCTTCTGCTTAAGTACAGTATTATATCACTCATCTCAAAGCAAAAAAAAAATAATAATAATAATAATATTAATGTGTGCACTGCAACGTTCTTCTCTTTGAATTAAGTTCATGAGAATCTGTATGCTATTAAGTGTGTACAGTGAGATGCCATTTCTGGTTTCATGAATATTAATATTCTGAAACCAATCACCTCTCACTTGATGACTGTGAAGATTAAATTTGAAAAAAACTGCTATTTTCAAATATTACCACTATCATTTCAAAAGCTAGACTCTAGTCTCTCAACCTCAAATAATTTAAGTCCTCAGATCCTCTTTCTTAATTTGCAAAAGGCACATTGTGCCCTCCTGGCCCTTACAAAAAAAAGAACATGATCTTACCCAAAAGCAAAACTAAATTTAAAAGAGCCAGCCCATGCTTGTCCTGCGCCCTGCAGAAGGTATTATAATAACAATATAAAAGGCTGTGATATTCCCTATGGTATGGCCCAAGTGGAGTTTTCACTGGCCGCTACCTGATTTTCTGCTCACCACTCATTTTACCCCCATGTTGGTACCAGCTCTTGAACACGATTACTTACTTTTCCACCTTACTAATTCATGGGCCAGCTTAAGTCTCTGAACACTAAGGGCACAATCCATCTCCTTATCTTATCATTCTCTAGTCTATCTGTGCTGCTTTTGTCCCTGTCAAGTACAGATCCACTGCATTTGATTGTCCTGATTCCTTGTCCTGCTTCTGCTCCAGCAGGCTTTGTAACCCATCACCATGGGGTCAAGCCTCCTAATGTTGACTCCCAGTGCAATGCTGCACCTAAAGACCATCTAACCTGCTTGACTTCCCAAACTGAAAACAGCATTTCTTTTCTCTTCAAGGGGAACAAATTTTAAATAGGAGTATAAATTCACATCCAAACCAAAGAGGGCATGTGCTGAGCACAAAGTAAGCAAATCATTAAACAAATAAACAGCTCACACACTGCAGGGCTCCAATATGCACTTATTTATTGCACCCATCTAACATTTGGAACACAATCGCTCTTCATCCGACAGTCTGACAAAGAGCTCTTGAGCTCGAAACATCAACTTGGTGAATTAAATACTGTAAGTGGACATTGGAGCCCTGCAGTTTGATATTTCATGAACAGATTTTAAAGACTTTTTTTCAAACTATCAGACATATGACAGTACACATCATGTTATCAAGACTTGTGAGAAATAACACCATTAATGAAATTGTCCTACAGTGTCAGCCCTGTCCCTTAGTTCATCAATGGCACATGTTCCTCCATCAAATAAATGGAACATTTTATTTATTATACAGCTACACACTCGCCTCAGGCCAATTACAGGATCAAGGAATCCTGGTAAGACTTTTCAATCCACTGACCACTGGGACCAAGGATGACATACAAGTGACAGGCCGACATGACTTTAACGAAGTAGTTGGATTTACTGATACAAGCACAGAACACTGAGTACAGTATGTTACAAGAGGATCAGTGATGTTGAACAGCATGGTATCAAATGATTTATAAAAATCACAACCACATTGTATGAAGAATTTCAAGTGGATTCATGAGGCACTTCTCGGTGACAGCCATTAATCATGAATACATAGCTGACCTCATTCTGGTTTACATTTCATTTTTCTCATGTAAACAAGAAATTATGCAGTGGTTTCATCTTGGGTTGCCCTCAAATGAAAACAACTGGGCTTTTACTCCCTTGCAGGCATATCCTATCAATGACTGGGCTTGACGAAACATTTCACTCTGATTAGCTTAATAAGGGCACAACAACAAAGTGATATATTTGTTACTTGGCTGACTTGGGAGCTGCATTACATGTTAACTGTATCTTAGTTGGGATGGAAAATTACTTCAACACATTACATGTTTAACACATAACAAGATATTGATCTTGAATCCTGCTCTTTGCCTCTTGCAGTTATGTATATGCTGCAACAGCATCATCTGGCCAATTCGTGAACAAGAGTTACAATTCATTTAAGTCAGTGTTATTATAGAACAAGTATTTCAAAACGGAAGTACTATTAACACTGATGTTATGTGATGTGGACATGTGAGTGCTAAAGCTGTCAGCTTCCTCCACCCTATCGCATTCAGAGCTCATCATCAGCACAAAGACTGTGATGAAGACGTGGTTCCCGACAGACGTCCTGGACCATGTCTGTGTTTGTGCCTCTGCTTTGCGGGACAACAAGAGCTGTCAGTCAGAGAGGATAGGCACGGAGAGGGAGGGATACGGGGGGGTTCGGGATGATGATGTGGGAGGGTGGATGAGGGAAGACTGGGCCTCAGCTGTCAGCTCCATGCACTCTCATATGGTTCAGTGTCCTAGTAGCACTATGTTAAATGACAAAGAGCCCACCCTCTCCATCATCATAGACAGAGACACCTTTATATGTAGACACCTCTGTCTGTCTGTAGATGTGCGCGCACACATGTGCACACACACACATGTGCACACACACACTGGCGCACGCACGCACGCACACACACACACACACACACACACACACACACACACACACACACACACACACACACACACACACACACACACACCTGTGTATGCAGTTTCAGATATGCACAATACAACCATATATATATATACACAAGTATGCACACACAAAAACATGCACAAAGCACATTCACAGGCAGGCATACTCATCTCCTGCATTTTGCATAGGTGACACTTTTCATTATTCAAAGCTTCTTTCTGGGGATGTGCTGTGCACATTGAGAGGCGACATGCACTCTCTCCAAACAAGGTACACCTTAATTATGCATGCTCAGACTACAGGCATTGCGTTGCGCATATGTATGTGTGTCTGTGAATGTGTGATTTGTGCTCACTTGCCTAATTGTGAGTGTTTATACTATATCTGAGACATGTGGATGTGTCCTGTGTGTCAGCATCTTCCGTTTACCTTTGTGTGTGTGCGTGTATGTATAAGTCTGTATTTGGATGGTTAGATCCTCTGTGTACACCTGCACAAAGAATACAATAATTTTGTGTATGTTGTTGCAGGTCCATGTGTACAGATGGACATCTGTGACAGCACCTGTGTTAAAATCCAATATCATGTGCGAACAAGCCACAGTAAGTTCAAAGCAGTCAATTCGATAATGGCACGTACATTGCATGTGCAGAAAAGCTTGAGAAAGCCAGCCTACATTAGCTAAGCTCATTCAGTGTGAAAAGACGAGATGCAGTGTGTCATAAAGGGCTCCCACCTGACCCGCCCCTCATCAGAGCCCATTTCCGCACTCAACAAAACATATTTTGTATTGTTGTTGTGTGCTTAGTCTCTTTATCCGCCTGACAGGGTTTCAAACTCGCACATCTCTCCCTGAAGAGACAACTGTGATGAAACCATTCGGAAGATGGTGGCTCCTGTCGTTCACTCAGCGTTACAGCTCGCTGTGAAACACACAAGTAGGCTTTCATTTAGGCGATTACACCAGATTAAAATTACCATTAATGTTGGGGAGTGCATGTTCTTTTAGAAGAGGCCTCCGCTTTGAGTGTCGACACAACGGCACATTAGAACAGTAAGCATCACATTAACCAGCAGCACTGGCAGCTCAGAGTTGCAGCAAGACAGGGATTTTCAGCTTGATTGGGTTTTCATCTTGGAGTAAAGGGATGAATTATTTATTGTCCAACTTGAATGTCTGTGTGAGAGAGTATACGGAAGTGTATGTGTGTGTGTGTGCGTGTGTGTGTGTGTGTGTGTGTTTGTGATGGATGAAAAAGCCAAGCCAAGGTAAATACTTTAAAACATTCTACCTTTCTTTTGATGCAGAAAAACAACAAGCTTCAGGGTCAGAGTGCAACGTTCCCAAAAGTGAAATTCCAGCAATTATTCACGGGAGATCCACAGCGGGTGCTCAGGGCAACATGTCCGCACCCTTGAGTGGGCAGAGGAGACTGACAGCCCCATTATAAAACGGCCCGCGTGACAGATAAATATTTCAGACACAAATAAATAAAGGATGCCCAGCGTTTTCCCTCTGAATGACTTTTCACAGCCGAATGCCCACGGCCACTTGCCCTGGGATCTCCTGACGGCACACCTCACCCCTCCCTCACTATCACCCCACCACCTATTCCACCTCAGACTCTATGCAACACCCCAAAACAGGCCGCCAACCCCCTCCTGATGTAAGCCCCCCCATGCACACAGCCACGTCCCTCCTCCTTCCCTGTACATATCCCCTGGGCCGATGTCCCCTGGCAGCAGCATGCAGGTAAAGGCGCTGCTCCTCCATTTCTGGGTACAAAGAAGCAATTAATCTACGTGTCTGAGACAGGGTGTCTAGGAAGGCCTTCCTATTGTGTTTGCAGATCTCTCTCTGTTGAGCTAACTCAGAGAGCCAGGGTCCATTGTTGCCCAGTAATTACTGTAATGTGTAGAATACATGTTGAATTGTAATGACTTCATTCTTTCTTTCTTCTTTCTTTTTTTTTTCTTTTTTTTGGCTAATGTTACCGATGAGGTGATTACAAATGGGTTGCGTAGAAGGTTCTCATGGGATATGTTAAAAAATAATAGGTTTCATCTAATAGTAGATTAAGTGTGTTAAATGTCTGTGGCTGTAATAGGCATAGCTAAGCGTCTCCTCTGCCCTCCCCAATAGTTTCTTATGGATTACCTCGCTCCATTTTATGAGGGTGGAGTGGTATCCCAGAGGAGCACAGTGTGATAATTCAATTAAGGGAAAATTATGAGATGTTCCTGTGGTTACAATCTAAGAGGGGCCAGATGGGAATCTTGCAGCTACCCTTTCCCTTGCCTCCAAGCAAAGAGATGGAGAAAGACTGAGGCGTGAAGAGAGAGAAAGACAAAGCAGGAGAAAGATAGCGTCCCAATAGTATCAGCTGTTCCCTCTTAGGTATACACTGGGAAAAGATAGGAGACAAGTGTAAGATGAGAGATCAGAGTAAGTGATGGGAAATCTCAGATCAGCTTCCTCAAAATATAGAACAGTATCCTTTGCTGAGGCTACATTTGTAGCAAAGTTTCAGACAGTTGAAATTCCTGGCAAGAACAGTGCTGAGAATGACTTTTTCAACAGTGGAAGCCACATACTGTATGAAAAACCATGTAAATATCAGCACTGACAAGCATTGCACTTCAGGTATCACACAAGTACTCTATCTGGCTACAATGCAATCATGCTGACAGGTTTGTCTGAGTTGGACTCCAAATGTTTCTACTGTGTGTACAGTAGTTTGGATATCAGGTTTTTTTCTTTGATGCCCTGCTGGGTGGCACAGAGAAGGCAACTCTTCTACCATTGGGACTATTACACTAGACAAGCTGAAATCCTGAGAACACAAGGTCTTTCTCACTGTCTTTTTATCTGTCTCTCCTTCTTTCACTTTCCCCTTCTCAATCTTTCCCAATATTTCTCTTCCACGGTCTCCCTAACAAAAATTGTTGAGCGGTGTTAGCATTGAGATAAAAAGAATGCTAAAATATTAATGGAGGTGTGCTTTGTTCTGGCGAGCACAGAGACGTAGAGACGGAGTTCTTCTGACTAGTAGAAACCAGGTCTGATTCATTAGCTGGGGTGTCTGTGTGAGGAGGTCCACAGAGGGCTGCCACATCCACTGAGAATGCTGGGTAGGCCACCCCCCCCACCCGTCAACCACCATACCCCCTTCCAATCAAGCCCTCCTGTGCACTCTCTCTCCTCCTTCCTCTTCATTCCCTCCATCATTATCTCCCAACTCTTTATTCTCTCTACAATTCTTTAACCCCACATTCCCTCAAAATCTTGCTTTACCGCATTGTGAGCTCTTCTCATATTATCCTCTCATTCTCGTCCTCCTCCTCTATAGTGATAAGGTTCCATTTACCTCCTCCCAACCCAGCCCCCGTGTATGCATGGTCTTTGTTCTTTCTAATGCATCTCCAGATGTGGAAGTGAAAGAGAACAAAAAATAAAGAGAGCGAAAAACTTGTCTCCCTGATCCACTCGACACTAAATCTTGGGGTAAACAAGCCAGAGACCTCAGAGCTGGGATCTGGTGCTACACTTTACCCTCGGTGACTGGCTTTGAGAGGTAAAGCGCTACGTATTCACACACATTTCTGAATTATGTCGGGCTGCGCCGGGGAAGACTGTACCACAGGGAGAGTCCAGCTTCTTTCTCTAGCTTTCTTTTCTCTCATCTTTTACTCTACCTCACTTTCCCCTTTCCTTGAGAGACACAGATGATCAAACCATACTGAGTGGACACAGTCCCTCCACAAACTGGAAGGGGAAATCCTAGAGAGAGTAACAGAAAGGGAGATGGAAATTATACACTCCTCCATAACTCCTTTCTTCCACAATCCCTTAAAAAGATGAGCTGCTTCCCCAATGAATAGGGAACAGCTCATTGGGATAGTCTAAGAACAAGACTGAGGATTTCTGGGATATGTTTTATCCTTTTTTATTCTATCATTGAAAAAAATCAATAGAGAAACACGAACAAAAAAAGAGAAAAGATAACAATGAGACTGGATAAAGTAAAGTTTTCACAGATGTCTTGATACTTGTCAAGAAAAGTACTACACTTGTGACTTTGTTTCAGGATTAAAACTTATTAACTTGGGTGCCTGTGTAAGAAAACTCTTGAACAACAATGACTTACCAAAACATTACAGTGAAATCGCTGCATGACGACTTATCCATTAATAGGTCGGAATTCATAACAGATGCACACAAGCTGTAATGTCTGTTGTGGTTTCTATGCATCTATTGTGGTTTGTAGGAATGCAGCTCTATTCTTGTTCAAATGGCTTGTAGTAGTCCGGTGGGAAGTTGGGAAAATATGGGGACACTTGTTCTACTTGTTCTTTGTGTAAACAAGACTTGACAACCTTACCTGACGCAAGAGAGGGATAATGCACTCTACAACAGAAATCCAACAACTGAGAAGCTTTATTACCTGAGATAAATAGTTATGAGCAGACAAGTGCAAATCATGTTTGACATCCTCCTCACAGCCACTGTTTTGTTGTTTGCTGTTTATGTTGTGTTGCATTAGGCTTATATTACATCATTTTAATTTTGTTGTTTATGTTGTGTTTTTGCTGTATTCATTCGTATATTGTTTCAGAATATATGATATGTTTAAATGCACAAAATTGGTTGTATTATGATATGCACAAATGCACAGACTTAAGTGCAAACACATATGCACACACTATACACATATTTACCTTCATGTGCAAACACACGGACGCACGCACACCCACACACACACACACAAACACACAAGCATCCTTGCAAGCAAACAAGCGCACAGATGAGCCACAACAAGCTCAAAATCCCTTTATTACCTCTCGTTGTGGAGAGGATACAGAAGTGGCCCGCCAAGTGCTCCGCTCTCTCTGTATATAAACCCTTAAAGCCTTGTCCCACAACCAATGAAAGGCCAGTGCAATCTGTAAGCAACCTTGTTCCCATATGGGCCAGCCTGCCATGGGCCTCGTTTGCCTTTGTCCTGTGGCTCTCTGAGGGCCAAGCCCCACACGCCCCAGCCTAGCTCCAGGCATTTATTAAATATGCACCTTCCAGTTGCTGTGAAGAAAGATCCCAACCAGCTAATCTCATCACAGGCTGGGGACCCTCCACATATGTAAATCTACATCTGTTCCCCTTCAAAGAGAGAGATTCTCCAGGATTATCCCGCACACAGACCCAGACGCATACACACATGGACATGCACACACACGCAAACACACAGACACACATAAGTACTCGTTTCTCCCACATGGCTACTGTCAATCAAGTCCCCCCCCCCCCCACCACCACCACCACCACATGTACTTGTCTGCCATCCCCAGACTCCAAACATACCCTCCTTTCTCAATTAGCTTGATGATAAGCAATGGCCAAGAAATTGCTCTTTGTGTCATTGCTTTGTATTTTCACTGGGAAGTGACAAGACAAGGCCTTACAAAACCTGCCTCTTGCCTAAAGGCTATGGCTAGCATAGGGGTGCTGGGGCTGGGCCAGGACCCGTAAAGAGTAGTGCCAGGGGCCCAGGAAGCTGGCACCATACCGAGAGAAACATCCTATAGCGCCCTGGGATATCATTACACATCCCAGCAACACAGGATTAGCTTGCCCCCTGGCTGGGGGCATGCTATGTGAGAGACAGCTTCATCAGACGTGGACTGACTGGCAGATGACATTAGAAATAACTTAATGCAAGGATCTAGTCTAAATGTGCCACCATCTGACACAAACTGTTATAAATTCAAATTATTAATACAAGTCAATCAATGATGCAGTAAAGAAAGGTGAGCAAATTATTATTTCTAGATGATGATGTTTGGGATCCCCAGAGAGAGAACACAGTTTTAGTTTGTACACACTGCACAACACAATGTTTCTCTATTAACTGTAGCCAGTTCTGTTTACTGAATTATATACTGAGGATTAAGTTACTTTTATATTAGCTTAAGAAGGTGAAGTATGTCAGAAATACTAAAGTCTGACTGTGTGTGATTTTACCTATAACACATGACTGAAATATATTCAATCACATAGATGTTTTATTTTTTTATTTTAAATATTGTTTCCCTACCCAATGAAATTTGTTTTGTTTCCTTGTCATAATCACAACCCAGTCCAAAGCTGATATAATTAGATATCACTGTGATGCAATATGTACAAGGGGGAGCCCAGAACTGCATGGAAACGTTTTTTTCAGCACATTCAATGCATGAAGTAGTGTTAGTACTTAGTAGTCCAAGAAACACTGTTTGTACATCATAGTTTAACACAAAACATTGGTACAGCAACAGATTGCATAGATGAAGCTCCCATTGTATTATGTGTAAGATTACATATTCTCTATGACTGGGCCATGGTTTGCCTGGGGAGTGTCGACAAGAGGAGGTCGAAGTTGTCCCTAATTCATCATTACTTGCACTGCAACCATATCAGTAGTCAAAAAGCATCAATCAATCTTGAGTGTTTGCTTAACCCCTGGTGAAATACTACTCATCATGTCTGCATAGTAGCCATTACACAAGCTTGTGGTGACAGTAGCACTGACATGAGGTACTTACACATGAATATTACTGGTGACAGATGAATATGTTAGCTTATTTTACTATTGTTGCACTGTGTGGTTATGGACTTTGGGCTCTCATGATCTGGCTTCTTGGAATGTTGGTGGTATGCAATAGGACTTAAAGTGTATTCTACCCACTTCATGCAAGTCTAAACAAAGCGCTGCCTGAAGATGACAATGAAAACGGTAAATATCTGTTTAATACATATAAGACAATATACAGCCTCTGATGAATCATACTATGAGATCAAGCAACTACACCAACAACAGAAGTGAGAATAACGGTGGAATTTTGAACAGAGCAACATTAGAAGTAAAATGACTAATGATTGATTTTGATGTGTGGCCTTTCACCAGTGACCTGCACTACTGTACATATCACTGTTTCACCAGATCAATCAGGTATATGTTAAAATTAATTCACCTTGAGATGGAACAGCGTGTTCACATGAGCTGGTATCGTATAATTAGATTTTTAAAAAGGCTCAAACACAAAGAAAGACCATCTGACACGACAGAACACTTACACGGAGAATGGTTGTTAAGACGTGTTCGATAGATCCGATTTGCATGTTTAATTAAGCTATCAGCTCAGTACAACAGAGACCCAAAACCTAAAGCCGCAGAGTCAACAGCCCCTGTAATAACACCTCCCTCCGGTCAGAAGGGCTGAGGTGGAGGGAGGAGAAGAGGGAGGAGGAGAGGAGGCAGGCAAAGAGGGTGTGTGGGGGGGTTGCAGTCAGTCACTAATACACTGAGAGGGAAAGCGCAAAGCTTTTCATTAACACCCTGTGAAAGGCACATTCACACTCCAGCCCACTAATTAAGTCAGGCCTCACTCACACGGGAGCAGGAGTAAAGGGGAGAGAGGAGAGAAAGAGGAGTAGGGTTGAGACAGAAAGCAAAAAATGAGGAGACTTGAAAAATTTAAAGAAGGAAAGAGGCAAAAAGTGGAGTTGCGAGATGGAAGAGAGACACACAGAGTGAGCACGAAGGAGCAAAAGGAGGAGGGAGGTGCACAGATAATATCTCTGCCCCTAATCAGGTTGATTTTAAAGTCACTCGTTGCAAGTCCACTGCAGGCCTCATTAACTCGCCTCTGGCTGGCATCATTGTTCAGGCAGCGTTTGAAATCCACCAAAGGAATGTAGATTTGCTTTAATCCGGGCCCATCAAAGGTAAGACTGATGCTGCAGTGACGCTGTGCCTCTGGATTAGGCCAAGCTAAAGGGGAGGGAGAGACGAGAGTGGGTGGAACGAGAGAGAGGGACCCATGCTCAAAATTTAACCATTTCGAATTCAGTAGGTGACAGGTCTCAAGAGCCTCACAGGCAATGAAGATGACACTTTCAGGCGGCATTTGAATAATCTGGATGGTCTGAGTTACATAATTACGCCATGACAATTTGGGCACCTATGTCAGAGTACAGTCTGGCAGCCAGTGTGTCAGTGTGGAAGCTTACAGGGGTAGGGATAAGCGCCATACTGTCCCTGCATTTACTCTGCGCCACTGTGTTCTGCGAAGTGCAGATTTGGGAAAATTTGCAATTCAAAACAACTTTCTGAAAAGAATATTTTTTGGGCTCATGAATACAGAATTTGGGAGGTGGGGCTACAATTGCACAGAGCAACAACAGGAGACCATTTTGTGGTTAGCCTAACCCTAGCTGTGTCAAAAGATGAGGAATTAAGACTGGCGGCATATCTGGGAAATGACAATATCATGGTGCTGTGCTTTTTCTCGTGTTCACCGTTTGATTTGTCAAACAGGAAGTCCAGTTCAAGCCAACAGGAAGTTCTACATGTTCCAAAAGTATGGCCCATCCGGATTACTACAAACTGAGATGATAAGGTTGTGAGGAAAAAGAATATCAGTGCTAGAGGGGCAAACACCACAGCTTGAGCTTGAGCCCCGTACAGTGAGCATGATGATGCTTGACAGCTGTGATAAAAGGCATTCTAAAATACACACTTTTATCACTTTCTAACTGTATCCTGAAAACATGTTTTCTTAAAGAGAAGCTTCCACTTGCAGAGAGAGCACTCTCCTATCTAGAAGACCTCTGAGTCCTGCAGTTAAAAGAATATACTGATATCTCATTTTTATTCATGAGCAAAGCCACTACAGTGGATACTACACTCTTAACAGTTTCAAGAATACCAAAGAAACTGTGAGGCTGCATTTTGGCATTTTTACACTCAAAGCTAAAAGTGCTAAAAGGAGAAGTCCATACAATCTACCTGTTCAGTCCCAGAATGCTGCACATTGTTTAGACACAGGATGTGTTTCATTCTGATGTTTTATGCTGATTCCTAGCATGCTTATGACATGTTAAACATGAGTTTCAGGTGTCACCAACCATGCCCCACAATGCTTTGCCACAGTCAAGCCGCAGTGATGCTGAGGATTCTCAGGGGACTCCAGGGCGAGGCGGAGAGCGGGGGATAAGTAGGAGTGGCAAAGAGGCGAGAGATTGTGGGCATGAGGGCCCTAGGCTCACAGGGGGAGCCAGGTTAAGCCAGTTAAGGGCATTAGACCTCCAGGCTGATGAAAAGGGGCCCTCCCAGATCAAATTGAAGTAAATCTAGCCTAAATCCACTCTACAAAGGGAGTTTAGACTTCGCCATTGTGCAGGCCAGAGTAAACAGGGGGTCCTTGGGTAAGCCTCCCTTCACAGGGGACAAAGGCAGAGAGTTGAGGAACTGATCTTACCCCAGTAGGCCAATGTTAGCACACAGATCACAGGGTTAGACACACTCAAACCTATCAGCTGCTACACAGGCCTCTACGGTCACAACACTCTCCTAAGCCTTAAACAAGCTATAAGTTCTCCACTGGCTCTGACACACTAGCATGCCTCCCGTGACTGCTCACATTTTGCCCTGAAGACAGAAGTGAAGATATCTTTGTGTTCAGTCACTGGCTCTTGGACAGACATCTCAAAGCACAGTTTCCTCACCCTCCTGGCTGTTTCACACATCCTGGCATTTTTCTTTCATAGGCTAAAAGGATTGTTATTGCATTGTGCCTCTACGACAACTGACGAATCAAGCCGCCATCATCCTCTTCGTCAAAGCATGAGACGATTTTCCCAGATGGCCACTAGGCATATGTGCTTTGAAGGCAGGATCACAGTGGCAGAAAAAAAACCCTCCTCATTCAGTAAAAAACTTTCCAGAAAGGCAAGCACAATCATCCTGTTAATGGTTCTAATTGAGGTATCATCATACCCGTCACACTCCAGCTGAACCTCGCACAATAAATATGTGTTCAATTAGGATCCATCAAATGCTCCCAGCCACCGCTGCTGGAAAAACAAAGCGGGCCCCCGGCCCCTGGGCCTCGTTCAATTCACCTGGCAATCATATTATGATGCTCTCATTTTTGACCTGCTTCAAATTATCTCTGGGAAAACAAAACCCTTCTCCTATCTATCTGTGCCAAGACGATTGTTCTTCCTCTCCCAAGTCAAAAACTTTGGCAGATTATAGCCTCTTTGTGTTTGAAAGGTACTAAAGTAGTTGTCAGGTAGGATTACAGTCAAGGTATACACAAACATGCTCTCACACACACACACAAAGACACAGACGGGGGTTACAGGCCCGGCAGGCGTTTGTGTGAGCCGGCAAAACAAGCCCACGTTGCTTCAGTAATTATCAGCCAAGGAAACCATAACAGTGTTCACACAACAAAAGAATGCAAAACAAAGGGGCCATTCAGCAGCAGTAACACCCAAGGTGTTTTCATAGTGACGGCCATCTTGTCAGCTGACACAAGCTGCTGAATGAAATAAAAGATAATCACCGCAGGCAACCAGGTGCTTCTTCCATTTCCTAGGAGTTCATTCACAGCACATTGAGCATGGCTGTGTGTGCATACGTGTGTGAGCATGCATGTGCTTATTTGAAACAAAGACAAATGAACAAGTGAGATGGCTCTGTCTTGATTACACATTTGATGGTGATGGTTTGGCACACACTTAAGAGTGCTATAGTTCATCAGATAGTGGGTTAGTAGGAAGAGCATGTTGGTCTGTTTTCATTAAAAAAAAAAAGTATCTGTGTGCAAGGACATATGAGTTGTATTTTCATAATGTAAAATGGAGGAAACAAGCAAGTTGAACAGATATACAACCATTTAAATCTACAACAACCTTACAGTAACATTACTACAACAACTCATCCGTTAGCTTATCCCTTAAATGAAGCAGCAAAGGCACCATGAGGGAACAGACCTACCTCAATTCTACAATATAGTTTAGAACTACATGTGGGTTTAATGAATTTGAACAAATTACGTGTCTGAACATTGTCTGTCTTTTCACCTTGACTGTCTTAATATGCATGTTGGTATGTACATGGTGTTTTGGTGAAAGACCCTGTGGAGACTCTTGTTGTTCGTGTAAATCCTGAATGAGTTCATTTTTCTTTATTAGTATATCAAGAAAGAACTATTGTCCCCATTGTCTCTGATTACCAACTACTGAAAAGTGTAGATCTTTCCAAACATTTTGCTATGAAGCCGTAGAGAAGTCACTCAGCAAACATGCTGTAAAAGGCACGGTGTTTTTCAGTGGCTACAACTGAGAGTTTTACCACATGGCTGCGTGTCAGTGCACAGGCTTGTGCATGTGTGCAGGCTCCAAATGAGCAGGAGGAGGGTGAAGGGCTCGTCACAAGCCTGGCTATAGTGGATGATAAACAATCCAGCTGAAGTCAGCCATAAGGAGAGTCCGCCTGTCAGTCCTCTTACCCTAGAACAGCCTGGGGTTATCATGACGTGCCAGCACATTTGGTGTGAGCGTTTGACTGCTTCACCTCCTAATCGTGCCTCCTCCGGGCAGCACTCTCCTGGGAGACCTCCCATCCTCTCCTCTTCCTGCTCCCCCTCTTTCAGCAGACACTCTGTTGTTATACTCAATAGTCACATGTGGAAAGAGGAAGGGTGTAAAATGTGAGGTTTCTTTTAAGAATGGATGTGTCCATTCTTAAAACTGTGTTTCCACGTTTACACACATGCTACGCCTCTTTATTGTGGGCATTTCTGATCTTGGCCTTATTTTTCAGTTTTTGCCAAAGGACAAAGGATGTGTTCAAAATGTTGTCAATTGTTGCTGACAGCTCTGTTTTCCAATATTCACTCAGGGCTATGCAAGTGCCACAAGGACATTTATTCAGCACAGTTAAACCCACACTGCACTATTTCCTCCCTAGATGCAATTTTTCAATGACTCATGGCCTAAAACATGCATACATTTTAAGTACTGTAAATATGCTGTTTTGACTAGCCTATGGTAACTCATAAGCAGACCCCTAAAACCATGTTAATGTTTTATTGAAAGAATCTTCAGACAGTGTGTCAAATCAGAATGACCTGTTCACATCCACCTCCTAGTGGAAATTACAAGTATGAAATGTGAAATATTTTGTGAGCTCAGACATCCCCTACCGGGTATCACAAATTGCAGCAGTGTATCAACACTGATTGCTAATTGTAGCTCTGTAACCACCAGTGTTGGCATGCTGGGGTACTAAAAAACAACATCAGGCCTGGCACCAATTTTCTGGGATCTAGCACTTCATCCGCCACTCTTTCTTGGTCATTTCTTGGAAATCACTTCAGAAGGTGATGGGTTAGGTGGCAGGGTAGTGTGATTGTCACAAATACTAGCAGCGTCTAAATATTTCTGGCAGATTATTACTGTAAGGCCTACAGCTCAACAGGTGAGCATTACGTGCCATGCAGTAAAATGAGTATGGCTAAGAGAGCTTTAAAGTCCCAATGCTGTGAGTATAAGAGGCAACTGACATCTCTGCTCCATTGCCACATTGGGTGTCACATTTCAAGCTGCTGTAACTGTATTTATGAACTTAACTTATTTTCCCACATCCAGTCACCTTTTGTGTGTCCGAACATATTTATTGCAATAGAAATAAATTGATATAAATACCTCCTTTATCAGGTAAAATAGTTAAGGCAAGCACAGATAAACTTTGATTTGTATCCCTTCACTTTTAGTTTTCTAAGGTTATTTTAGCATTATCTTCATACTTTACAGGCATATTTCCCTGTCTGAAAAACAAACAGAACTAAATGTGTGGCAGAATGACACTTCCATCCAGAGTATTTGAGTCACAGTCTTACGAGGTTATGTAGCGATGCACTGAATCACTTGCAGTGAAGTTGGCCCTCATGTGTCAACTATATTTAACTCATGATCACATAAAGCTATTACCAGTTGATCTGGTTATGGCTCTAAGCTAAATGATAGAATTCAACATTTCCATGGTCAAAACTGCAGACACCACCAGTTGAGACTACATTCAACATCAGGTAGGTCTGTATGAGAGAACTCAACCACTCTTAACAACATTTCCAGCTCCAATTACTGTGACAGTGTCACAACTATTTTCTTTCCCCATGTAGGCATCTATTTCCGTGTCAGAGGCAGGCTGTTTGTATGTGGCCTGTGTAGGCCACATCTTCCTCTGTGGCTTGTTGTTCTGCGCATTTCTGAACCCACCCATTTATTTTGGTTTGTTATAAACTATATTTATCTTTCTCTCTCTGACAAGTGGGACTTGAAAAAGAACATAGTGTTAAGAGCAAAGCCTAAACAGCTCTCGCTTTCTGGCTTTCTCTCAGAGTCAAAAGAATTACTGTAAGCCTGCAGTATATACAGTGCCGCCATTCTGTAAGCCAACGTTTAGCTTATTCCTGCAGTGCTTTAAAAGGCATGTAATTGCAGCTCGTAAAAAGGCTTGCTGGTCAACTTGTTGACAAAGACACGCACTAAATACAATGTCTAACATCTAACAAAGCACACACGCTCATGCACAGAAAACATGTTGGAAAATCCAGATGATAAAAAGTACAAGATAATGTACAATCTTTCTCAAAACTGTGAATAAATGATGTGAAGCTTCAATGTTCACACATAACTGAAGCCGCTACAATGTTTTGATCTGGACACCATATATAAGACCATAAGCAATCAGGTAACACTGGCTTCCATCACATAACTATAGACTTTACACTTTGTTCCACTCAACAACAATGGACCAGTCAGTGGCTGAGTGTCAACTCAGAGCCCTGCCAGTATGGGTTTTCAAGAGTGATACAATGTCAACCGTAGGTTGTATGTTGTGTCAGTGTTCTCTGATTTCATATATAATATTCTATTAGTTCTATTCTATTATTATTATTACTCCTTCAAAAGCAAAGATTGGATTAGACAACAAAAATGCCATTTAAAGAATTTTTAAATGGAAGGCTTTCACAGACTTACTTCTACTAAGTTGTTGCCATTTTCAATAAAGTAATGGAAAGGCTGAATTTTCTTAAATTGCATAACGTGTTTTTATAATCTTACTCTTCACACCCTGAGACATAAAATAGACAGGATAGGAATATTAGGACAGATTTCAGGAGGGACACCCTGCAGGTTCCGAGCTAGTGTCTTGGAATAGTTCTAAGTTGACCTCAGACTGGGTTTTCTCTGACTCTTGTTGCTCTTTAAAGAAGCATGCTGACTAAAAGAAAACAGACGATCCTGTCCACCCACACAAACTTCCCTCTTACGCTAAAATTTTTGACAGCTCTACTCCAAAGAGCATTGCGCAGACTGAGCGAATAAGCCACAGCTAGAACTTGGAGGCTTAAATGATGCAAGAGGGTGGGCAGCTACTCAGGAGGATGAATCAGAATTTCTCAGTGCATGGGTATACACTCTAAATATGAATTATTAAGTGGCTATCATACCCCCATAGTATGAAAATAAATCCAGGGGTGGATGGAATGAGAAGGGGCTGAGATACTGGACCTGAATACTGATGTGGAAAGAGTTCCCAGAGGAGGTACAGGTACTAAAAGGCCAAAGCTTGCTTGGATCTCCCCCTGCGAGCACCTGATCATGCCTTTTAACCTCTGACATGGCGGATCACAACACAGACTGTGACCGTCAGTGTTCAGAGATCTAACTGGACACTGAGTCTCTCTATATGACCTGGTGAAGCAAAAAAAGCCAAATTTGAATAATAATGCACTACTTCAACCAACTAGTATGAAACTAACATAGTAAACAGGGTTATAACGACTGATACAACAGGTTTGATATGTATATCTCACAAAACGAAACAGCTGGAACAAATTCCATTATGACAATTTAGCTGTTTTGATAAAGCTTACCCTCAGTAAGGTAAAAAATGTAGAGTTGAGGTGTTAGCAGAAAGGCTATGAGGTTATTAAAACCAAAACAGTTTACCTCATTTGGGCCATGAATGAAATTTCGATAAATCGAGTGATATCTTGCATGCAATGTAAACATTTTGGCTTTACTGGAAAGGAATCATGCTATGTGGACAATGAAGGTGCTCAGTAAGATTGGTGATAATCAGACATTAGATTTTTAGATTTTTTTTTAGATTTTTATATTTCTCAAGTAAAAATATTGGACCGATGGTGATGATAACAGCAAAGCCAGGGGAAAATCAAAAATAGTAGGATTTATCCTCTGTGGACCATGAATAACCACAATTTCATGACATGAAATTGCCTCAATGTTGGTGAACAGAAATTTCAGTGGCCAGAATCATTGTCTGGGGACTATAAATATGTCCAGACAATGAGGATAAGACCACATCAACGTCATCTGAGGACCATAATATTAATGTTTGACTGTAATAAACACAGTAAATACAGAATGCTTTCTAATTATAAACCACAAATCTAGTGATTCTTTAAATGATGGCAGATATACATTTTGTTGCACAGCAGAAGTGAACTTTGGCACCAGAACAAGGAAACCCATTTGGAGGTACTCTACAACGAGACAATGTGGATACACATGGATCTTTTTCAACAATTTACCTGCAATGCAAAAAAGATCTACTTAAGGTCCTTCTTGTGTGATTACTTGTTATATTTTAACTGACAGAAAAATTTGTTTAGTTTGAAATTTAGTGACAACATGACAACATGATGATTACTCATCATCAACCCTACATGATCTGATTCAAAAACAATATTTATATTTGAGTCACTCTGGGCATCTTTTGCAGTATGCACCTTAACCCTCACCCTATCAGCAAACACCTTCAACTTTGCAAGGTGGATATACAGTTAAACGTCTCAGGGAGGACAGAAGAAAGACTGCATCACAGCGGCCGTAATATTATTTGTACTCAATCAAATCTGGCCGTGGGTGCGGTTTGTGAGACACGGAGTGTGGATGTAAATGTTATTGAGTCTTTCACCACAAGATGGGGTCTGTGTAAGAGGTCTCATTCCTCCATGCACATGCTCCTGTGGCTCTGGGACACAATGCCCCACGACTGTCACAAAGCAGAATAATATAGCAACACAATTTTGTGCCCCTGATGTTCACATCATACTCCTTAAATACACAACCCCTACACTGAGCAAAACTGGTCTACTTACACATCCACCACATATTGGGACAAGGGTCAACTTCACAGGCTTTGCAGCTGTTAAAAATAGAGTAGTCCACATGTTTTCCTGTAACCTACTCTCCAACCCAGTGGATGTGGATTCAGCATGTGAGAAACTGCTGTTATCTGTGACTTTCCTCATTCATAGAGTCATACATTTCACTAATTAGTTACACAAGGAAGCCTGCAGACTATAATAGTTAATTTCATGGGGGAAAGTATAAAAAGCATGTGTACATAATAATATATTTTATGTATTTCAACTTAAAAGCACTGAATGGTCATTTGTAGGAAGGACAATGTGATCATGGCCTTGCCTAATAATGTTACAAAGCCAACTGCAATGGGAAATCATCTGGAAAACTGCTGTCCAACAAAAGACTCTTCAAGAGGTTTCAGAGGCCACAGTAAATTTTATATACATCAAACTCTGTTTGTTATAGCAAAGAGATGAAAAGCTCACAGCGTAGAAGCTATTTTATGCTCCTAGGTCACACCATATCTAAGCTGTAACATCTTAACACATCACACCTGATCAGATGGCTTTAAAGCCCTAACCCCTGCATGATTCCCCCATAGGAAGATGTACCAGACTGAACCTTTGAGAGAGAAGCCAAGTAAACCTCAACCATGTGTGTAGCAGCTTCCAGCCAGGCAGTGTTCAGCTCAGTCCAGCACATGGTTTTAGCTGACGCAGAAGTATGTGAAAATAGCAAAATCACAAACACTGAGACTAACCGACTGTAAGTCCTGTAAGTCAAAGCTTCAGTTAATAGCACTACACTATGAAACTTAACTAAAATAAATCTACACAAAAAGTGATCATGGACAAGTTCTGAAAGACAAAAAAAAAATCTGCCACACAGTGATTTCTTTTTCTTTTTTTCTGACATCTCATGATTCAAATCTCTGCAGCAACTTGTGCTGTATCCACCTATGGATCTCCAGTGAGGACACAGTGAGGACCGTAAAGGCTTGATATAAAGAGCACATTGTTTCTGTGTGTAAGTAAAAGAAATGAGCTCATGAGGCACCAGTACAGTGTCATTACTGAGAGTGAGTGTATTTACAATACACAGGAAATTATTAAGTTTTTGATTATGTCATGACTACTACTCATGCTTGCATAATAAACACCACATATGCCTTGCCTCTTAGAATCAATGATGATGACATAATGCAGATTTACAGTTTGTCACAGAATCAAAGCATCACTTTTCTCTTCACTTTTGCCAAGTTACGTTATGTATAGATAGATACAGACAGACAGACAGACAGACAGACAGACAGAGTAGAGGAAAAAACACAGACCAAGAAATAACAGTTGTTGTTTGTCTGACCGTCCATCGGCCCTATAATTCACTCTTAATGTTGTGATGTCTTAAAAAGGGATTTCACAGTCACCGCTTTTATTTCCAAATAAAACAGAGTCTTGTACTGTATAAGCCTGTTAAGAGAGTATCCAACGGTATCTTGCAAGCTTGGTCCCAAAGCACCCAAACTGCACAACAAAGTATAAAGCCTGTACTGGTGCCAGAGTCTGACCGTCTGCTTTCACTATCACAGCGGCTGTTTGTTCTTCTCGTCTGTCTCTTTCTCTCTTCTTCCCCACATCTTCCACACTCCAAGCACCAAGAGGAGTACAGAGAAGGGAGCAGACCGAGAGGGAGAGGGAGGGTTTTCTAGAATTCACCTTTTATCTCACATACAGTATGTGGCAAGTGGAGTGTAGGAGGGGAAAGGAGCAATAAAGTGGTAGGAAAAATTAGAGATGAGAGCTGAGGGAGAGATACAGAGAAAGAAAGGGAGCAAGTGAGGAGAAGGAATAGAGTGGGTTCATATTTCTTTTCTTCAGCATATGTTTAATGTTCTCTGATCTAAGAAGGAAATGTTAAGAAGTCATTCCAGAGAGATACAGAGAGCATAGACAGGGTTTTCATTTTCTACTTTACTGACCTCGAGTTTCAAAAGCATTGCCAACTGTCTGAAGTAGCCACCAACACAGCCATTGTAAATTAATGGAGTTCATTACTTTCTTAGTTCTTGAACACACCTGATCAAATGTGTTAGAAAATCCTTTCAAACTACATTCCTAAAGCATGTCAACTCATTAGCAGGCTAATTATATCAGCATACTTTTTCCAAATAAATGAAGCTCTCACCAGCCAACCAGAATTAAGCTGCAACTGTTTCTGAGGGAAAACTTCCAGATGTATTTTCTCCTTGTTCATGCCCAACAGTGGCCCTTAGGTTAATTCAAGAGACAGCATGCGTCCAAGGGTGACTGAAGTGTGGTTTGTTTGCTGTGAAATGTTTTTAGCTGCTGTCAATCGCAAGCTACCCTCATCCTGCTGGCAAATCACAGATGTTGGACTACAGGAGAACCTAGTATAGCAGCTATCTGGCAGAGACACCACAACAAGCCGCTCAGGAGGGGCCCACAATCACATCAGAGTGAGTGATAATACACTTTAGAGTGGAAGAGTTTTGAAAGCTGTCGATGCGAGCGCTGCTGGCTGGACTGTTGAGTACTATAAGGAGATCCTGATTCCCTGCTGCCTACATATCACTTGACAGGTGATGACAGGGGAGGGGGAGGAAGAGAACGTGGTTTGGGTCCCTCCAATGGCGCATCACTCTGGGCAACCAATGAGAGGTGATGGGGGCTTATTGACTTGTCTGGCTTGATGGGCACTCAGTGGCTGACACAGCTGCAAGCAACATCCTTCAACACTAAACCAAATGGCCAAGCATGATCAAATCCTTTGCCCGCTAACCTCTTTACACCAAGATACTCCAGAGATTACCCTGAAACCTGCCTTCCCCACCCACTTCCCTCTGGCAACATGGAGCAATGCATTATGGAGATCGATGCCATATACCCCATTTTCATCTCTGCTTTAAAGTGTGTCACAGGAGGGATTCCAAAAACAGTAATTCAAATCCTGTCCACCTGCCCTGGCATAACCTTGACAAGGCCTTCACTCTGTGAGTGTGGTCTCTGACCAGAAATGAGCTATTCATTGTTGTTTTACAATTTTTGAGAAAAACCATATACATAATATAGTGCTTCAGTAGTGTTTTGATCAAAATAAGTAAAGTGTTGTATTGCCCCCAAATTAATGTTGATTGATAAACAGACAACAATGTTTTCCAAAGAAACCACATGGTTTTCTTTGCTTTGAAGAATCTATAAAGAAAGGTGCAGTATAAAAGTTAGAAAGCCACGCTATTATCTCCTAACAAGTGTCTCTGCTCCAAGGTAGAGTAATCATGTTGAGGACAGAGCTACAGAATAGCAAGCTCCTCTCTTCAGACAGACTGTAAATTGAGATGAACCTACTTGAGATGAACTCCTAATCAGCTGCCAGACACAGACAATCTCTCTGATGACTGGTGAAGGGTATTCATTGGAGAGGAGTTTAACATCATTGCGTCTGATTGACTGGGTTCTCAACCACCGTGGGTTAAGGGGGCTCCTGGGGTTAGCCTGGTCAGACAGAACAAGAGAAAGCAAGAGAGAGACAGAAATAGAGGTAGAGGAGGAGAAAGAGGGGGCCCTTCAGTATATGGGCAGTCCACGGAGAGTTGCGCAGAAGTCTAATGGAGCCTCATCACGGCCAGTCTGTCAGTCAGTCAGGTGAAACAAGGTCTAACAGGGTCCTAATGAAGACAGCTTCACACCGAGTTGTCTTGAAATGGCCAAGCTAAAAAGCAGACACACTTATTATCCATCTTCCATACTGTGGAATATTGGCCACTCAGCATCACTAACAAAAAGCAAAGGCAGCCAACAACAGATTGTGCTCATTCTGTTTTGAGCAAAAATAGCTGTGAAACTAAGAGGAAGTACTGTTGTACTATACAGCTGTAACTCTGTTGCAGACACAAGGCTGCAGGCTAAATACTGAAGATAACTATAGTAGAGTAATACACATATCTAACATACAATGTTCTAGTCTTTTTATACTGTACGTCAGCACTTATGGAACACCTTTTGTCTAATATGTGGATGGAATTATCTCGTATATAGACTCCCTTATGACACCACGAATATACATAATTGTAATGATTATTTGTTTTGTTTGGCTTTTTCTGGATTGCTGCTGTTTTGTATGATGGGCTGCACCAAGTTTTATAAAAACATTTAATACTGTATATAAATTACGGCAGTGTGCAAATGTTTCCCCAATCTGATTAATAATGCACAACTATGACATTGCTTAACTGAGTCATTAAATATGCATATGCGCATTGGGATACAGAGTTTGCACAAATTTATAAAACATTCCCCACTAAATGTTGCAAAACATTGGAATATAACTGAAAGACAAAACTGGAGGTTCAGTAAAGAACACAAAATCATACTTCTTTCTTTACATTAAAAAGCTATACATCATCTACTACTCAGGCAAACAAAGAAATCTCTTTTCAAACATGTTTTCATGCCAAGCTGGGAAGTTTTGGACAGGTTATAGAGGCCGAATACAGCTTCTAGAACCACTACTGCACTACAATCAAGTTTTCCTAAAGACAACACACAGAAACCACCAACAGGTCAAGGCTTTGTGTTGAGAAGCTAGAGAGAAATTTTCATGGTGTTTATAAAAATTTCCCCTGGTGCTTTCCGAAGCACATTTTACAGGCATCACAAAAATTACAAATGCTTTTAGGTTAGTATAGGAACAGCAGAAAAGCTGGAGAGCCAATCATCCCCACTGTCCACCCCGGCCCAGTAGCACTGCCTCAGGACAAAGCCTCTGGGCGGCCCCTAACCAGGCCTTGGCCTGTCGTCTCTAAGGTAAGTGCTCTGTCACGAGGCTGCCAGGGGCTACAGCATATGCCACCAAATCCCTGGCGTCTCTCCCGCGGTAAACAGAGACCCAGCTAATGGAGGCATGACTCTCTGTATGTTCGTATGTGCATCTGTCTGTACCTCAGACTGACCTTAAGCTGGCCCACTCCTTCTCCTCACTGGCAAATGGCTTCATGGCTGGATGACGCTGCACTGCCTGACTCATATAGAGACAGAAAAAAAGAAAAATGGCTGAGAGAGACAGAGAGTGGTGTCCTTATCTCTACTCGACCTCAGAGTTCAAAGGAAGAGGAAATTTGCAGAGCACAACAACATAACATACATCACACAGACATCGGATATGCAACCATGTGCATGTGCAAATATGTACATACTGAACATTTATAATAGTTTTACTATTAAAGCTGCAGTAGGTAACTTCTATAAAAGTATTTTTTTGGCATATTTGCTGAAACTGTCTCTATGCCCAGACAGCAGTACATGAAACATGTAATCCTTGAAAAAAAAGACTCCATTGGTCCCACCTACTGCTCCTACTGCGATTTGCAAGAATCCACCGCGCCCGTCACAAAACAACCAATTAGAGCCAGAGGAGCATCTGAGGGAGTGTCTGACATCTGTCAATCACTACTCACACACACTGCGAATCACCCCCTCCCTCCGCTCATGCTGCCGGCTGCCGCTCAGTCAAACAGCTGTTAACGGCATCAGGAGGCTAGTGAAAGCTATGGCGGAGCAACAGCCACCCGCAAAGGAGAAACCACCCATACCGCCACTGCCAGCAACAGCATATACAGCTAAGATAACAAATAACCATAAAGCTAATATAGTCATTATTATAGTAACACTCTGCAGCACGTATGGTACTGACTGTGATGCAGAAGCTGGACAGAGTTAGCTTGTTTCCGATGCTAAGGCTAACGTTACTGGTTGTCACGGCAGCTGCAAAGATGCCGCAGAGAGGAGGGGCTTGGAGGCAGGACATGAGTGCAGCGGAGAGGAAGGGGGAGTGACGTGGAACTTGTGTTGGTTTAAATTTTCAGGCTAGGTCTGCTCTCTTCTCCATCTTACCTACTGCAGGTTTAAATACTCGTGGAAATACTGTGGTGATTTGTACTTGTTAGTTTTCTGCGCAGTGTGTGGGACTGGTCCTCTTTCGGCAGAGGTTGGGCAGGGCTGGGGAGCCGGCCCGGACACAGGTGGCTCCTATCACAATCCCGTACGGGATATATACAGGCAACAGCGGAGGACTCTGTGCCAGATTATTTTCCGCCTCGCAGTGGTATAATCAGCTCCTCCACGTGTTCTCCAGTGAACTATTTATCACTTTGTGAAAGATATCTTGGATCGTCACTTGGTTATCTCACCTGCTCTTTTGCGCCTCGCCTCCTCAGAGGGTCCGTCCTGTTCCCGTCACTAGCTTCCAGGCTCCAGCACCAGCATCCCAGGCGCCTCATCACTCGACCTCACTCCGCCACCAGCCTCCAGCTCGCTACTGTCACCAGTGTCTCTCACCTGTGTCTCCCCACCACGTGTCATCTCACCCTACGGAGATTCCCTCCTCACCACTCACAAGATTTTCCCTCGTCATCTGATTGTCTGAGGGCACACTGTGCACAATAAACTGTGAACCAGTCTCTCCGAAAGTTTCCGAGTCTGCGTCTGAGTCCAAATTACACCCTTGAACACAACAAATACAAGCCCATATTCACTCAAAACATCCACATCCACACAGTACTCTGTCTGGTATTCCCTTTGCATACTGAAAAGTCAGAAGATGGCTGCCTATTGTAAAATTGCCAGGATTTAACTGATAATACGGGGGCTTGGATACTGCTGTAGAAGGGGCTGTAGAAAGAGTTTGTTTACCTTGCTGAGAAAAAGTGTAAGGTTAGACATAATTGTAAGGATGGTACATGGATAATTGTAATCGCGTTTAAAAAAAAAAAAGAAAGTGTAGCAAACTCTGCCCCTAGTGTTTTGATCATGTGCTATAATCACCGTGGGTGTATTTTCATTGTTCAATACATAAACTCAATCTTTACACATAATGACAGGCGTCTAAGCCGTCCACCTATGTGTAAACAGTCTGCAAAGACTGTGGAGTGGAAACTGCTGCACTGAGGATCTGACCTACGAGACTTGGCAAACAAACATCTCTACATATTTATTTGTGCTGACTTTGTTTGCACTGCATGCATGCCTGCAGCCAGTCAAGCATGCCATTGCCCACGCAGTAACCTATGTACCGAAACACAATCATAGAGTGAAACAGTTTTAATAGACGCTTGGTAGTTCCTTCACTCACAATGGCCAGTGCCCCAGTGTGTGTGTGCCATTCTGTGGGCATCTAACATAATTACAGGGCTTTGTAGGTTTGTACAGGAGTAATGGGGCTAGATAAAGCCATCATTACTGTACACATACACTATCGAAACACAACCCCAGCGCTGGGTACAAAGCAGTCACTACAACTGTATTATCTTTCCTGTACAAGTCTATAATTAGTTTTCCCCTTGTTACAAAGTAGGCATATGTTTCATGGAAGAATGAAAAGAAACAGATTACTTCAAGCCTTAACCCTGTCCTATTTCTCGGAGATAGTTTTATAGCAGGCAAAGATAAGAGGAGAGCTACAGGGAGGGACTTTATAATGTGTCTCAGTATCAGGGTGTATAAGGGGAGTTCAGAAGCGGAGTGGAATGAGGAGCCTGGGGCTTATGTCTTCAAATCACAGCTTTCCCAAGCACTGTCTCTACTTTATAACAGTGAAGATGTTAGAGGGACGGGAATTAGTTATGACAGTGTAAAGCCTTAGAAGCTCTTACAATATGTATGTGTTCATTACACACCCAATAATAATATCAATAATGCCAACTTAGAGTACCATCTCCAGTGGCTCCTGTCCAATATGAAGCAATTAGTTTACAATACATTCTCCTCTCATATCTACAAGGTGTTTTAGGAGTGAAGGGATTTATTCTGGCATCCATAAAACATAAAGGGGTCACATTTAATTGCGAGGGAAAGAGGAGATGAGACAAGACTAATTATCTTTATAGCCTGACGGCAATATTTTATTTGACTTGAGCACTGGATCCTTTGCTGTGTTAGCCAGTGGACAGTGGACATGAGAAGATTTACTCCTTGGAGTGCAGCTGAGCAAGTTTGTGTGGCAGCTATGATTCCCCATCAACTGCCAAAATGATAACAGTAATGTTCAGATGTGATGTAGTCATTCTTCATTCATTATGTTCTCAGGGGCCAAATACAAAAGGCAAATGTATGACTATAATTCCATGTACGCATATTTGTCATCTCTCTCATTGTCCCTCTTTCTGTATGCAAGCTGCAAAAGTAGGGACTGGAGTTAATGGCTAATGCAGTTCAAACACCAAGAAAATGCCAAGACCTTGGGACAAGAAGGCAGCAAAGACTGTAAGAGACAGAAGACAGAAGGAGAAGGGAAAAAGCAGAAAAATAAATTGAGTGAAACACCCAAGAACAGAGAAGAGGGCGGGAGAGTGTCATGGGAGCTGTGAGAGGCTAGTGCCATGCTATCGAGCGCCTGGAAGAGTACAGCCTCTGATTTCTTTCCTTTCTGCTTTTTTCCCTTTCAAAGAGCACTTGAAAGCTCTTCTGAGGTATCGTGCAGGTGGGAGTGTATGGTGAGGTGGATTGGGGCCGAGAATGGGCAGGGCTGGGTAAAGCAGCTCCCTCTTTCTCTATCCAACACACAGAAGTGGAGGACTCGGAGGTCCAAAGGCCCAGTGGCCCAGAGCTCCAGCCAAGCGTCTCTGAGGAGCCTTCAGCCGAGCAGAAGTGGAAACTGGAGGCGTGAGCCTGGGCACCCAGGATGAAGGCTAACCACAAAACCTGCCTAAAAAGTATCCACACTTGGAAAAAGTAGAGCAACAGTGATACATATTTCAATAAATAGTACCTTGACATTTAGATTATTTTTTAAAACAAACCAGCAAACCATTTGACACCATAATTCCCAGTAGTTGCACACCACTGATACAAAAACCAACTGTAATAATTCCCAATAATTCCCTATGTTCAATTTGGCAAAGCTCAAACAACCCTTATTATATGATAAGAATCCCTTCAATACTGTTCATTTAAAACAATACAGCTGGATTGTATATTAACCAATTATACTCTATTCCACTGAGCTTCATTAATTTGAGTCATTGTGACACTTTTGTTTTTACTGAGACCTGCATAGCACATCTGAATTAACGTGGGCTAGAAGGCAGTATTGACTCAATCCAGATTTTTTAAAGTTTGCACTTTAATATAATTGATCAAAAAAGCAGCCAGCCTTTGAATGCTTCGTCCTCTGGGAGCAGCTTCAAACAGTATCAATTATAGAAATCGGCTCGGAGGAGTGGAGTCAATTCCCTATCAATAAAGTATTCAGCTGCAATCACCAGGAGATTAGGAGAGAGATGAGCCAAGTGCAAACCCACAGGAGAGTCTAAATCTACTGCATGGTGGATGCTCCATTAAACTAAGTAGCTTCAGATGATCAAACAGGAGGTATTCCAATCAAACACTACATAGAGCCACAGTAGCAGAAGCTGTTAATACAGTGTTACCCTCTGGAAAGCTGTTTTCAAGCCTTGACTCAAACACGAACTGAGATGTGGCAGTATAGTTTTACAATTTGTCAGCTCACACTGTATATATATTGTTATGCTACAACTTCAATATATTAAACAAATCAATCCACACAACCTGAGGGGAAAAAATCTAACTGATTGAGACATACAACAGAGTACCTAGAAAATGATCCTGACCAAGCAACGTCAGTGACTCTCAATCATGAAGAAATGGTGTTAGCTGGGGTACTCAGTGAATTGAAAAAAACATCTGCATCAGGTTATTAAGTCCTGCATTTAACAGGCTAAGAGCTACAATCCCTTCTTCTGTTTTCTCAGAGAAGACTTGCTCAGACATGTGTACAACCAAACAAAAAAACATTGTCATTCAGGACATCTTTTAAGTTTTATAACCTTTTCTACACCCTGTCCCTGTTTAAGATGGACGAACAAACCAAATTGTGGAAAATAGGCCCCTGAAATCCAAAGTTTTAGTTTGTTTTTTAAGACAATAAAAATGATTTCACTGTATATTTCAAACAACTGTTTTTAAATGCAATCTGCAAAGCTCAAAAATCTCCAAGACATAGCAACTGATCAAACTAAGAAATCCATCTCTACATGTCAAAATGTGGGGTCCCAACCATAAAGCTCAGCTACTCTTAATTACCCTTCACGAAACTTTTATAAACAAATATTTTAGAATTGCAGAGAAAATATGTTTAACAATGTGACACAACATAATTATCAGAGAAGCACTGATATGTAATTTCAGGGTAACGATGACCGATAATCATGTGTTGTGGCCGATTCTGTATATACGTTCGTATAATATTATAATACCTTACAAATGATCTATTTTCCAACTGTGAAAACATTTGGAAAATAGATATATATTTTAAGATCCAGTGTGTTGGATTTGGGTGAATATATTGGCAGAAATGTAATATACACAGTTGTGTTTTCATTAGTGAAGAACCATCTGGATATAAGAATCTCATGTTTTTGTTACTTTAAAATGAGCTCTTTAAATCTACAGAGAGAGCGTATCCTCCTACACAGAGTCCACCATTTTGCATGGCCATGTACTACAGTAGCCCAGAGAGGACAAGCCAAACACCGGCTCTAAAGAGAACCTTTCGTGTTTTTCGCGACCACCATAGGCGGTCAGACAAGGGGAGTTCAGTTGGTTGCAGTCTGCATCCTCACCACTGGATGGCACTAAATCCTACACAGTGAACCTTTAAGTTTTTTTTTTTAATAATACAACGTCAATTTTCAGACAGCCATCACCATCCCTAACATAAGGAATAAACTGATTTATTGTAAACCTGTTTGTACTAAACCTTTGTTCATTGCTTAATATGTTGACTAATTGATGCCAGACCTAATCTCCTAAGTGACAAGCATGTATACGCTAAAAGAATCCTTAGCAGAACTTTACTTACTTTGGGGCTAATATAATGGTTACCTTAAGCTATTGACCTCCATGGTTTAAAAAAGGCTGCAAGTCTTTTTCAGTAAACTGGCAAACTGCCCTGTGGCATTCATCCTCCCTCTGCTGCTGATGATGAGACTCACTGACTCTGGTACTGCTGGTGGAGAGGAGAGGTTGGTTGATGTCAGCCTTGAAGTTTGCAGGAATTCAACTCGTTTTCAGATACATAGCTAATTTGGCAACCATGTTTTTATCTTGTTCACAAAAATTTGAGACTGGCATAATGAGCTCTGTCGGTCTTTGTAAAACATATCATGTGGGTTACGAAGAGGCCGCGTTTCTGTGAGCAGAGCAGAAAGACGCCGCATTTCTGCAAATCCAAATTCTGCTTGTTCAACAGGTATTTGAGAAACTGCTAGTACTGTCTCCTTTACTGGAGTACTATGGGATATGTGCAGATAACAAGCAGTCGCCATCGACTCAAGTAAAATACAGCCTGAAGTCCATCTCATTCTCTCCACGGTGGCCTCTCTGCTCTGCTGTCTGCTCTGCTTGTGGAGAGCTCAGCTCAACCCTCATGCAAAGGGGCACCACACAGAACCGAGGAGGGGAGAGGAGAAAGGCTGAGAGGCCAAAATACTCAAAATGATTTCATTTCCTTATCAGCCAATAATAATTTGACCACTGGTATATTGTGCATCCCTCGCAGTTATATCAAAAAAAAAAAACTCAAAACCCAAAACAAGTAACACTTTCTTATCTTTCTCCTGCAGTTGCACTTTTGTTGGAGTTCATTTTTCTCACTCCTCTGTATTTTATTTAGCCATCAATCATGCTCCTCCCTCCGCTCTCCAATTTGATTATTCATTCATTCACAATGAATTCCTGTTTAAATATTGACCAAAAATTCCTAAAGTTTTAACTGCTGAACCAAAAACTTTTCTGTTGAGGTGTTGAAGTTAACTCTGTCCATCAGCCCAACAAGATGCTCACGATGAAATCTTCGATTCAAGTATAAAATACTCTATTTTAAAGGCTAAACAGTACTGACACAAGGAAAAGGAAATTGCTTATTTTTGGAGTTGAAACAAAGAAATGAGGGTACTAATCTTCAGCTCAGGCTTGTTAAACAATTAAGAGTAGTTGTTATCAGATTGCCTGTGGTTGACTCTCACACACATGCATAAAAACCTACAAACAGACAAAAATGTATGTATACATTAACTCACATGCATGAATCTAAGTGTAGACCCACTCCTCCACAGTATCAGTGTTACACTGTATAGATCTATTGACAGAGCCATACCATATCAATGGCACCTTCAATCTTTACAGGCCCTTCTCCCTGAAAGCCTCTGTTGCGACACAATCATTACAAATTGATTGCAAAATAGCTAACAATCATGATTAAATCATTAAATTCTTGTCTACGCTTCAGAGAATGGGGAGAAAATTAACTTCCCACCAACCTCATTTTTTTCCGAACACGAAATAATGATTTTCTGCCAGTCTAATTACAAAGCCAACATCTGATCAAGCCCGCATCCAGAGGGGATTATCACATGCGCCAGTATTAGACCTCATTACCAGCCTGAGTGCAGAATTATTACATCTTGTAATTGGATGGTGAGATTTATATACAGATCAGGCTGGTTTCTGTAAGATTGTAATTACAGGCTTCGTTGGTTAGCCACTTATCACTCTGCAGTGGAGTGCAGGAAATCGGCGCATGGAAGAGCATTTCATTAATCCCTCACCCTGTCAGAGGAGGGAAACACTGTACCCTCTATGTCTGTTTTAGGGACAACAGCATCACTCGCACATCAAACAATTTATCACCCCCTTCTTTGCCCCATACCAAAGTAAGAGAAGCCCTCACTTTCCTGAGCTCTTTCATGAAGAATCATGGGAAATTTGTCTGAATAGACCATCCATTCTTATTGCTGAATTAGCACCATTTTCTAATTACTGAAGATAAGTGTGTAGAATCTGCCATCAACAGAGGCATCATGAGGCACCTTCCTTCAAAATTAGCTGGCTAGGGTTAAAAGGCTAAAGGCTCATTACACTGCAGGTGGGGAGTAGTGTGTAACTGTGGGCATATAGGTGTTGATTCACCCATGCGCTGTATACATCCCACAGACGACAGTATCTTTCTCTTCTCTCTCTCGCGCTGTTCTAGTTGCCTTTAGCTCATGTAAATTATTAAACACAATTTCTCCCCTTTCTTTCTTAAGGAGGCCCTTAATTAATGGACCGGGACACTTGTTAAACACCTCACTTTCCATGGCACAAATCTGCCAAGTCTGATTAGACAATGCCAGTGTGCTCCAGTTCATCAGTGGAGCAAAAGAGAGAGAGAGTGGCTTCTGCAGCCGTCATCATCATTCCTCATCACAACTCAGGCAATGGCTGCTCTATGTACAAACAGGTCACTCACAATAAACCAAAGTAAATCTGTTCTGACAGTGTCAAGCTCTGGCACCTTTACATATGGTAATAAATTGAAAATGGGACTGAGGCAAATCTTGAGGCAAATGAAATGAAAAATGACAGAGGGAGGAAAAATGAGAAATGTGTGTTATAACATGAGGCTGATGGAACACAACCCATTTGCTGGCCGCCATCCTGCAATTCAGCAAGAAACATCTTGATCCATGTGTCAGGGTGACACTGGTGGAGAAGAAAAGAAAGCATCAGCACCTCTTCACAGTTAACACCCATACAACTTACTTTCTCTCTGCATATCACGTAGCCCTCCCCTGTAACAATCAATACAGGCCTACATTTTATGAGACAAGGAGTTAACTTGTTCAATTATGCCACAGACAGCTCTATTCTTTTGTAACAAGTAATCTGGGTAGTGAAATCAATACTGACAGGCTCACGGCACGCTAGCTAATTTCATATTACCTCCAGCCAATGGCGGAGCAGCTCGTAATGGAGCTGTAGTTCCACTTCATTATAAGAAAGGAGGGAGGGATCAATACTAGCACAGACGCACACACGCCCACGTTAACACACACATTTACACACACAAGCAAAAAGGTCTGATTTTCCACACACAGACTAACACAAACACATGCGGGCAAAGAGGGCAACTCTGCTACTTCAGAGCCCCCAAGGGGCTACACAGAGCTGTCTGAGGCAGGGCAGATGGGGTGGGGGGTGGGGGTCCAGGGTCATAACCCCCCCAAAATAAATTACACTTCCAATCGACGGCACATGAGTGCACAAACACAAGCGCTCACAAATACACACCTCTCTTTCTCAAACTGTCGTGCAATCATGAGGGAAATATCCCCATTTTTATTCACTGATCTTCCTTTAAGCACACACAAACACACACACGCACACAATTAACACTTCACTTCTTCACAACAAGGTCATAATCAGATTCAAAGGTTGACTACTGAGAGGGGAAAAAGAACAGGAGGAAAAAAAAGGAAAATAAGGGAGGATAACCTTCAGATGGAGGATCAAGTCTTTGACCTCTGCAGCTAATTACAAATTAAACTCCGTATCTTCTTTTGTACAAAAAAAAAATCTCCATTCTTTTTTCCCATTATTGTTATCACTCTGTAGGATTAGCTGGGGACTAAGGGGATGATGTTGTCTAAGCCGATGTCAACTGTACAATTACTCGACTCATCCATCCCTTTCCAAGAAAAATAAGACACTGTAGATTAAGATAAGCCGTCTCGAGAAAGAATGGGGATGTAAAGCTTTTGACAATTACTAAGTACACATGGCACAGGGTGACGATTGCTCTTGGAAAACAAACTAAATACTCATTAGACTTTACTCTGACATTCCTTTTTTCATAACTTCCCATTATGCAATTTGGATTTATTGCACACATTAATAATCTTTACCAGGTTAGGCTACAAACACAATGACAGCAGCATCATTTAGCTTTAGTAAAGGGCGCAAGCAGAACGGACGGCTACGTGAGAACACATCTCAACTGTGTTAGGCGAGAACCCAATTAAATGCATTTTAATCTAAATATCCCTCAATATGCTTTATTGTTCTCCTTTAATTTCCTTGCCACTATTCCATATGGAGCTCTAGTTATCAAGCAGACAGGCTTTATGAGCCCGACAGAGTTGTATAACACTGGGGCTCATCAGTCCTTAGCCATTAACAGGCTGGCAATGTCTCAGCAACAGGGGGCACAGGCCTATAACAAATGCCTGGCTTTTGGTGGCAATGCATTTAGGACTCAGCTATTTACTGGAGGTATCCTGCAATTATTAACAATTAGGTGAGCACAGCATCCATCACATGCGGAATTGAGTTTGTAATGTAAAATTTTAATGTGGGAAGGAGCGGGGGTTACGGACGCAGCGCACGCGCACACACGCGCGCGCGCGCGCACACACACACACACTTTCAGCCTTTAAAAAGCAATTTTCAACTGGCCATACAATAAATAGGTTGTAAAAATCTAAAATCTGCAGTCAAGTGTCATTTGTTTACGCCACCACGGCTCCCCGGAGAGCCTGTCCCCGCTGCTGAAAAAAATCCTAGAGGAAACACTGGAAAGCATTACATTTTACACAACATCTCAACTTTTTGGAGTTGTACAAAATTCCAATAAAGTTTGCAAGTACTACCATTTTTGACAATTCAACAAGTCATAATTCTCTCTCTCTCTCTCTCTGCTTTTTATAAAAAAATACAGTACAGAACATTTATATTATGAAAATGAAGCTATTAAGACAAGCACAATAAAAGTTCACATGTAGTCAACATTAAATGATAAACACCTACAAAAGCTGTCTTGAGTCACAAAAGTCTTGTGACCTGTGTAAACTGTGGCCTGAACAGTTACACTATAATATTCACACCTATTGCAGTTTAAGGAAGTGTCATGACTCCAGCTGGCTAGCTGATTCTGGATATCTCACTGTAAGATACCAGCAGACAACAGAGCAGCTTCTTTCCTCAGGCAGTCAGTCTCCTCAGTTCATCCTCACCACTTCACCATAAAAAATGCTTATATTTATGACTTAGTTATTCATTTACTTATATAATTTTTGTTCTGTGAGTAGCATAAAGGGACTACAACTAGCATTTCATCTCACAACCACGTGTTGTAGAATGATAAATAAATAAACCTTGTACCATGAATCCAATAGGTTGAATCTACAGGAAGAATAGACTGCAACACAGGTCTGAGGTCTCAGATTGTATTAACTGACAAGATGACATCTCTGGGTCAAGTGGTACAGCCATGAGAGTCAAGTGTGTAGATTCTACTTTGTCCAGTCTGTCCCAGCTATTTTGCTCTGTCTGACTGTGGTGAAACTTATTATTAAACTGGATCTCCGTGCTCATCTTATGTTGAATCATCTGGTACCTACAGTCCACAGCGGTAAGGCACAAACTTTATGTTAAAATATAGGTACCAAAGACTGCCTTGCAAGTGGTGCAGGTCTCAATCAAATTTTATTATGATTCGCCCCCAAGCTTGGAAAAATATTTTAGCCGTATTGGCCAGCACTACAAAGAAAGCATAACACTTGGAGGTTCAAACTGCATGCTCCCACCAGATCCTAAGCCTTTCCACATAGATGCTCCATCTAACCAGGTGGAGTCGCTGATGCGACAACTTGGACGTGATCACTCACCACCTTCCCACCTGCAGATACTGTCAACTGGGCACAGAGTCAAGCCAGAAAGCAGCATTGCCAAGAAATGATCCTGGATCTTCTTTGGTAATTTTTCTTTCCCTCTTTTGTACCAGAGTGCCCCTATTTGCCCCTATTTCTCTTGATCTTAGGACAAAATCAAACTGTAAAGCTAACACTTCATGTTAACTTTTCACAAAATGCTACGCTTCCATTCATGTGTATCAGTAATGATCAAAAGTAATAAATCAATAATGACGTAACTTATTTAAATCACTTCTTGGTCAATGGTCAATCTTCAGGTTACTTATATTGCCAATTAGATAAATATCAAAAGAAAGGAGATGATGTAAATGGAGATGACTTTATAAAAGACATAAGAAAAACAGAATGAATTACCTTTTACAGGACTATGTGCATGCAAGTGAGACAGACACAGAAAAACAGACAAAGCAGGAATTGAGAGACTGAAGATTCCAGCTCACTCTCACCCATTTTCACCTCCCATTATCTGATTAGCCTCCCATTTCCTCCCCATCAGTGCAATGACCTGGATTTCGGTAGGATAGTGATGGTCAGCCAGGGCGGGGTCTGGTGAGAGGGGCCAAACCATTTGGGGGTGGCGGAACCATAAATCAGCAGCAGCGGGAGAGAAGAGTGAGGGGGATTTATAAAGATGTTGTGCTCGGCCAGCCCACTTGTGGACACTGTGATGAATTCACAAGCACACTGCCAAGGCAAACTACTTCATTATATCATGGCCCAGTGGTCATTAATCTCCCTGGGAGGCCAGTATCCTGGGGGATCGCCAGACCAGAGAATTTATTCAGGCCTGGAGGTACCCATTTCATTAGCTATTCAATCTGTCCAGTTCTCCTCTCTCCATCCCTCTCTGTCTCTACTTGCCATCATCATAGTTTATATTATCTAATAAATAATACCTCAATTTCTTTTTTTTTTCCCTCTCTCTCTGTTGTTTTCATTATAACAAATTAGACTATACATTTTCTCAAATGTTGATTGCATTCAAATGCTGCCGTTTTTTTGGTATTTTGGTTCATATAACCACATGTGTATATGTACTACTGTAACACACCTAATGACCACAATACACTGTGGTTTTTGCATTTGTATGTGTGTCTCTGATGGTTATTATTGTGAGCACAGACATAACAAAACAACAACAACAACAACAACAACAACAACAACAACAACAACAACAACAACAACAGAACAGCTGCATTTGTGTAGGTGCACTGCAATTTCAGGCGCAGCATACCAACTCCCAGCTCTTAAGATGAGGAGGTAAGGCAGAGTGGAGACAGAGAAAAGATTCCCAGAGGTAAACTCAACTGGCTACTTCGGCCCTGTAATGGTGTCATTACTGAGGGCAAGTGCTGCTGGCCCAACATGTTATGGGAGGGCCAACATCCAGTGTTTATTTATTAATGCTGAGACTCCTTATTCCACACACACATAGAGAAAACAAATATGCCATCCCCTCTGTCTATTACTGTGATCAAACAGATACACCTGGACACAGATACAGAGCTGCACAAAAAACACACATGCTTCAACGTGAATCAGGGTTGCCAGTGACATTGTGAATGCTAGAGGATATCGATATTAATCTTCAGCCAGGGTTTGCCAAGCAACACAGGTTATTTGTGGCAGCATTATGTTGAATTTCCAATTGGTAACGCTGCATAAGACACAAACACTCATGTATAATCTTCTTGTCTGAGACACACAGACATACACTGTCTCCCTATCTCTCACACAGAGCCTGGGACACATTCAGAATAAATACATCACAGTACTTCCTCTTACATTGTGAGGTCTGTAATATCATCATGTTGGCCAAGTACACCAGCAACCTCCTTCTGTTCTTATCAGACCTTACATCTAAAACGGAAGGAAGGCTTAATTTTTCTAGGTTTCCTTGCTATGTGTGTGTGTGTACAGATAGATAGATAGATAGATAGATAGATAGATAGATAGATAGATAGATATGTATATACAGACACACACACACGGAATAATTTCATCAACCAAGCTGTGTCCCAGTGGACCTCTTCCACTTTAAACACTTAACGGGTTAAATAAATAATGATGGCTTGCACACTGTGTGTGTGTGTTAACGTTAACGGCACCAGCCACTAGCCCCGGGTCCCACAGCAGCAGGAGTCCTTAAAGCGAATAATTTGCCTCCGCTCAGGCCGCCACACTGTATCCATTCGCTGAGGAGATTATGGACCTTTAACTAGCAGCCAGGCCTGAAATGTGACTCTAGGGCTCATGCACTGTCAGGGAGGAGGCAAGACTCCTTAGAGAGAAACAGTGGGACAAGGACAGAGACAGATGGGGACTGACAGTTAGGAGAAAAGCTAAATCTATTAATATGAATGCAAGAGAGGGATGGAGGGAGAGGTGAGGTAGTAGGGGTGCTTACAGAGATAAATAGAGCAACATAGAGCAAGCTTCATATCTAGGTTAATGGAACAGGAAGCTCAGAAGACAATTCAGAACCAGCTATGCTCAATATAAATAACTTCCACGATTCAAGGAAAACAAGACTGTGAAAAGTGTTTTAGTACGTGTTAAGTGATAACATTGTATACAATTCAATTTGCTGCAGCAAAGCAAAGATAGCCTGTCCCTCACCTGTTGCTAGGTATTTGTAAAAAAAAGACACATAATTAACAAAAAATCAACTGACTGACTGACTGACTGACAAGTTTAATATGACACCAGTTCTGCATCAGTTTCACATTTGTTGTCAAATATCCATAAAGTTCTGAAAAGTGTGCAGCGTATACCACAAGCAACTGTGATCAGAATCTGTGATGGTGGCCCACCAAGAATGACAGGAATCACATGGTAAGAGATGTTGCTTACCTGGGTGACATCTTACAGGTTTGAGTTCACCCAAACAGAGGTTAGCACCTGTCGCCTCTTCGTCTCACTAGTTCACTGACGATCCTTCCTTTTTTGCCATTCTATCCTTAACAAGACAGAATAAATAGAATTTCACAAACTTTATCAACTGAAGTCAGGGACAAAGTTGATCTTTAAAATTTTTAAAATTGACATTATACCACCAGTCACATTAAATGCAGATTACCAAATCTGAAACATTTTGGACATGTAGGTGCATATACAAAAATAGAAATAAATACAAGTATATACTGTATGGACTGCACTGTATGACTGAATATTTATCCTGAATAGGGGCTGAAAAAATCATATTGCAATTATTCTGTCAGATATTGTGGTTGCAATATGAACCACAATTTGAGAGGGAATGGTAATTTCTGCATTTCATTTTCATTAAAAAAATATCTAAAAATGATTTTTGTTGGGGTGATTTGTATGATTTGTAAGGTGGGGTATCTCTGTAGCACCATAATGCATCATCTATAATGGTATATGACCCATTTTACCTTACGAACAACATTGTAGCTGCTGTGATTTGTATATTGCACTTGGCCATTGAGTGATTTGATTAGATTTCAATTAATTGTTAAGCCCTAATTCTGAATACAGGTATGATACCTTCCCATAACTTCATTGTTTACTCCTACCCATTGCTAGTTACTGCTGGTTTACGCACAACCCCCCATGACTCCAACTCCATCCTGTGTACTATGGATTAAACATTACTCACTCTTGAGTCCCATCAATATTATTACCTCTTCCTCTCCCTGTGTATTTCTAACCTGACCTATGTATCTCCATCCAGACCTACTGTACGACTACACCCCTATTCTGTTTCACTCCAATCACTTTAGAATCATTTAACAGTGAGTAAAGATGTAAAACATATCTACTGTACCAGAATAAGATAACAATTAAAAAAAATTCTAAATGTAAAATAAAATAAACACAAATAAAACAAAATTCGACATGCAAGTAGGAGCAGAAACAGTTTCTATTCTGATGAAATGGTGAGATAAAATGCTTAAGTGTGTGTGCGCTGTCAGCTAACGTCTGTTCAGAGCCCTTGTCCTGGGTTTGAAGCTTACAGTGATAACCCCATTAAGATATCAGGCTTTAATTCAAGCAGTTTTACAAACCATTAAAAAAAAAAAAAAAATCAATACCATCTTTGCCTAAACCTAAACCATTTTTCTTTGTAAGCTCAGCACGATTTGAGTCAACTTTACATCTGCTATTCCACTCTAAACAACTCCAGGCTCAAAGTAAAACCCTGGAGAAAGCAAGTAGACGGCATCAGTTGATCTATCACGCCATCTCCTCACTGAAGAGAGGACAGCAACATCAAATCCCCCCCCTGCAATGACATCTGAACATCAATACGTGGTCCCCGCCCCTCCAATGTGACAGTAAAAGCCATATTGATTTCCACCCAGATTAAGGATACTACTGGGAGCAATTTAAACATACAAGCTGAAGTGTCCCGGCCGAATAATGAGTGATGGCTCTCACCATGTATAATCACACCAACACCGTGCACATGGTGGAGCAAGAGTGTGGATCATGGAAATTTAAAGGATTGGAAAGATTTTGGATGGATGGATGGATAGACAGACAGATAGATAGACTGATAGATTTATCAAGTACAAACTTTAAACATTTGTGGGCTAAAGCTTCTCAGATGCAGCATTTCCTGATACTCTATGACTTTTTAGGCAGCTTGTCAATCTGTTGGCCAAAGTGAAGTTTAAAGCAGCTTGTTGGCACTAATAAATTAACTTGCAGACTGCAATATTTGATAAGCTACATTGTTGATTCATTCTTAAAAACAAATGACTGGTCAGAAAACGTTAGTTGTAGTCACCAGCAGTGCGTTTTAAATGGTCAATATTCCAAGTCTAGCATACACATCATTGGTTACTGAGGTAACGTTACAGTTTAGCTAGCAAGAGCGGCTAAAAACACCTGTTTATGAAGCACGTCATTAGGTCAGGTGGTTCGTTTTGTTGGTGATGTAGTTGAGTAAATGTAGCCACTGAAAACACCAGCTGAAAAGTTGAATTCTTATGATAAAAAAAATTCATCTTACTGAAGTTAGTCGCACAGGATAACCGTGTAGTTTCGCTCCTCTCTCGCAGTAAATTAGCGCGAGCGCTGTTCACGTTACCCACGTGGGACATGTTACGTTTCTCCACGCGTGCAATCCGCTTCCCTACGTAATGGCAGGTGACAACAAACGTTACGCCGCCTTACTGCCGCTTGCAGGAGTAGATCAGTGTTAACTGCGCCAAGAGGGACAAAAAACACACCTGCTCAGATTCTCTCAAGTAACTGAACAAACAGGCATGTATTGGCAGAACTTAAATTTCAGAAATTGGAGCAAAGTAAAACAAAAAAGTCTTGTTCAAGATAACAAAATACAAAGACATACAAAGCTGACAACAAATGTCCAGGGCATTGCTCCACAACAACAACAACAACAACAACAACAACAACAACAACAACAACAACAACAACAACAACAACAACAACAACAACAACAACAACAACAACAAGTAATTTTATATCTTCTATTATATTTTCTACATTTATTTATTTTCTGGTAAGATTTCATCTTTTTCATCTCTTAGAAGTAATTATAAAGACAGACTCACACATCCTACTCCAGCCATCGTTTGTCTCCCTCTGCCTTTGAGGTTATTGCTATAGCAACATCTTAACCATCATTCACAAGCAGCACCACCAACACAGATGCACACAGGTGTCTACAGATGTGCAAGCAAATAAATGCACACATACACACCCATTCAGCACTTCCAGATTTGCCTTCCCCCAGCTGTGCAGCAGCGCTGAGGCCATGTATCGTGATGGCACTGATGATGCTTCATGCAGCCCTCGGGCCTCTGAAGGTTAACTCCCTGACCTCTGCGGTCTCCTGGCTGAGGGCTGCTCTGACAGATAGGCCTGCTCATAGATAGAAAGGCTGTCAGCACACAGTGCTACAACCCAGCTATTGTGTCACATTTCAGAATGGATAGAGGTATGTGTTTCTATATTATATTATTTCTAGCAGCTCCTGTTTAGCTGAATGTGTACAGTGCCATGTAGATCATGTGACCCTGGTCCCACGAGACCTCAGTGTCTCAGCTGTCTCTTAAGATTACTTATTCATCTTATAGCACCTGTACAATCTAATCCAAGGTAATATTTGTTGCAGACATACTGATTATATTTGGTTTAATTTTGCCTGCCACAACATGCAGTTTGAGATTGTGTTTGCATGGCCTTCGATCACACTGCATGCAAGGCATATTTACACGATGGGGAAACCCACAAGGTGAATTAAAAAAGGTGGAGGAGAAGGGATGCAGAAGAAAAACGGTGAGGGATAAGAAAGAAGGCACTAAAATCAAAACTAGACATCATACTCTGTGTTCAGTATAATCAAAGACTGGGTGAGACCTGAACACATGTGCACTTGAACTTAGCTAAATGTTGCTCTTGAACATGTGATAGGTGCTGCGAAAACAAGCCATTAGAGCCGGTTCAGGTAAACAAAATAGGACTCCAGCGAGAACAAGCAACAGTGAAGGTTCGGGAGGTGGGCGGGCGTCTTTGAAGTGGCTCGGAATATTCCCCTGACACTTCTGAGATATTTATTTGAATAATGTGCAGATTCACACCCGAGTGAGCAGAGAAGTGTACTGTGGGTGGGAAGATGACAGGGTTTAATTTCCAACTCTACTGAGAGAGGTAGTGAGAGCGAGGGAGGGAGGGAGAGGAAAGAGAGACAAGGGAATTAAAGAGAGAGAGACAGAGGGGGGATAAAGAGCTAGATGTGAGATGAGACAGGCAGATGGAGGTATATCGGATTCCCTAAAAACATTTTGACATTTTAAACCTAAGGCAGTTTGCAGGCAGTAAATAAAGGGAAGGGAATCAATAGCAGTCAGTGATAAGGGGATAAAACAGCTAAATATGAAATACAGCCTAACAAAATGGTATGGATTTCCAATGGGGCCACGTGACATCTGCTTTGAAATGCAAATAGTAACTTATGCACATTGTCCTTCTCAGGCCTGGCCACCTATTGATCGACTAAAACAAATTCTATTGATCATTGAATATTTAATGGCAATAATTAAATCTCTCAGGGAGGTACTTACACCCCATTTCCAGTCTTCACCATCTCACTCAGGAGACCTGCCTTTGACTGACTGACGATTCAAGACTGCTTGTTGAAGAATAGCACACAGCTAATTGCAATAAATCCAGAGATCATGTTGAGAATATTGCGCAGGACGTTTCTTGTCAACCTGCATGTTCCTTGCAGGGGAAGAAACATGTCTACTAAAAATCTACAATGAAAATCATTGTGTATGATTCTAATTGAGGCAGCCAATTATCAGCAAATGTTGAGAAATGTTCCTGTCGTACGTAACATTTCAGAGAATTAATGTGCTGAGAATGATACGATTTGGCTTCAAATGATGTCTTCCTTAAATTTCTTGGTGGTTGGGTGAGAAAAGAATAAAGCACACGTGAAGGACACAGAGTGATTAAGGAAGTGAAAAGCGGTGCTTAGGCTCGTCTGTTCTCTAAAACATCAACAGCACTGAGTTTTTAACCACTGCTTCAACTCAAGGGTGTAATACTGACATACTACTGAATACTTCAGTGCTAGACAACCTTTTTTGTCTCAACCCCATCAAGGATCCCTTCAACTACATCATCCGCCATGTTCCAAATGTGTTCATTTGAATGGATTTCAAAGTGGATGTTAAATCCATCTTAGTGAACTGCCAAGTTTGTTTTAACGATGACCCCTTGGAGTGTTTTTCAACTATTTAGCATTTACAACCATTGCTTTTAGCTATTTATCTTGACTTTTCTGCTCACTTACTGACTAGGTTTGACTCACACAGCCTTCAGGTGTTACAACTAAATCAGTCTGGCGGGAAACTGTGCAGTTTTCTTGAAGTAGCTTGTATTTTATTAGTTGTTCTGATAATGACTATACTAATATAAGTTCAGCCTCACAACAATTTTAAATTCCATGTGTCTTTGTTTTACACCAAAACACAAATATGTGGACTTTTTTAAAATTTCAATAATATAAAATGAAATGAAATTCAGTGACAGTGTGATAAATTAGAGCTCCATTGTACCTTTTGGAATATACAGGTCAGAAAGTCTTGTTGCTCTGGGACCAACCTATTTGGACACAACATGGCACCATTTGTGCCATTTGTAACTTCAACTAATGTATCCAAAGTGACCAAAATGTAATTAGTTGCCAAACACTGTACATTTAAAAAGTGTAAAACGTCCCTTGAGGCAATACTGAGAACATCAGCATGTGGTCTCCGTAGGGGCCATTACACAATGTTATGGTACATCTGTGCTATGTATCAATGTACTTTCTGTACAAAAATGTACTGCTGCTGTACTTCTATTTTTAGTGTATATTGTGGTTTTAGAAGCAGCCATAATAATAATACAACAATATTTCTTCTCACCCCTCCCTTTCCAAGCGTTTGGCAGCAAGCATACCTAATACCCAAGATGGCAGGTTGCTGCATTCAGCTCTCAGGTGCCACACTTCTCTCCTCCAGAGCCACAGTCTAAAAATGTCCTTACTCTGATGGGTCAAAAACATGAGGGAAGAAATATCTCCTTAATCGACTGACATAGTTTATGACATTAAGAGACTGGCAAACAGGAAAAGGTTGCTGTCAGGATAGTATTAGAGGGCAGCTCTCACTGCATGGGCCAGTGTTAAACAAAGTGCCAATCAATAGCTCTTTTATTAGTGGCCGCAATCAATGTACCGGTGACTGAGTGAGCCAATTAACGCCATCGACCGCCTGGGCAGAAGAAGAGAAGAAGAGAATGGAACGTGGGCGTAGGAGTGAGACAGCAAAGAAAATATGGGAAACGATAGCAGGGGATGAGCAGCGGTGTCTTCCTCAGGTCTTGTTTTCCTTCTCATCTGTAGGGAGGGGGGCATCTGTGGAGTGAGAAGTCCAGATTCCCACCAAGTGGGTGGCCCCAGGGGTCTGCGGCTGAGGACACCCTGACAGAAAGCAGAGGCCGCCTATCTCCCAAGAGGAAGTGAATGTGTGTATGTGTGTATACAGTCTGTGTAGCAATGGTGGTGGTGGGGGTGGGGGGCAATCTGGGGAAGCTGCAGCCCCCTCCCCGAGTCGTGCACATCATCTACTTGTGCTGTGGGTGAGCTGTACTGGGAACACAGCAGCACTCGTCTTCTCACTGCTGGTTCTGAATAGTAATGAGGTCACAGGGCTGTAAGGTCTCTGTGCATGCTCAACTCCACCTCTTTCCCTGAGACACTCACTGAGGCGTGTGTGTGTGTGTGTGTGTGTGTGTGTGTGTGTGTGTGTGTGCATGAGATAACCTAGGCTTGGGGACATACATTACATAATTTCCTCTGGTCTCTGTATAACACTAAAACTTCATGTGACATTAAATGTCAGGAATGCTGGCTTTGTCTGGGTTTACCACTGTTGATATGGAACCGTCTCAGACAATGTCCTCGTGATTGGAATTATTAAAGAGTGTAGTGCTGCAGTGTCCTGTGAAAACCATGTATTTCCAAAACACCAGTTTATCATTAGCTAAGAAAAACAGATCAGTTATCAGGTTTGTGGCAAAGCATTTTCCACATATTCCAATGGGTCTTCAATTCTTTTTAGCTAACAAAGTAGGAGAATGCTCTCAACCAATAAAGGAACACTGAATTCTTCATTTTGAATTTTCATTTTTTCTTTATAAATAAATAAAACAAAAACACTGAAAACCATCAGTACTGTATTAAAACTAACTGTTTTAAATCCTTTCAGTTTTTATGTAGTTGAATTGTTTATATTTGATCACTGTGTTTGTCCTGGACAATTGATCAATGGGGGGAAAAACTGTAAATGAGTCAGAGTTTATATAAAACGCTAATTTTATAGAAATGGTGGCCATTGCCAGATGCTAAAGAGATGCTAAATAAAATTGAACATGAAGTTAAGAAACAAATCATGCAAAGACAGTACAGTAAATAAGACCACAGTTAATATATCCACTTTGTTCGATAACTAACTTCTTTGCTCCACATGAAACATACTTCTTTCATTTTTCTTGTCTGTCATAATATTTGATGCCTACAGTATGCTAAAATAATATCTATAGGAAGATTGTCGTGCCACACCAAATCTGAAATGTCATCATAACAATTTCTCATTTCGTAAACTCAGAACTATCACGCCACACCTTCTCGGTAACACAGGGGCTCTGTTGACAGTCAAGCCCCCCAGCATTTGTGTGTGGGTGCCCTGTTCTCAAAGAGAAAGAGGTCAGGAGTACATCTGCTTCATGTCAGCTGGCAGTGTAGCACTTGGCTCAGAGGTTATCATGCTCCCTCTATCAGCCTGTGGTCAGAACATGGACCTCTTCTTCCTGAAGGAAACCCTCCGAACCAGCGTGCCGACAGCTTGAGGAGGTGCAACAGAGAGAGAGGAGAGGAAGGACTGCAGGGTAGTGGAAGGAAGAGTACAGGGAAAAGGATGAAGACGGGGAGAGACGATAGGAAATGACAATGTGTGTGAAGTGATAAGCCCCTGGCTAGGACCTCCACACCCTGGGGGAGGACTGGGGGCTACAAGGCTTCAGCTTCAATCCTCAGTCCCACCGCTGTCCCTGATGACCCTGCTCAGCCATCTCATTGCCAAGAGCATGTAGACAACACTTGCTTACAGTATCTGACTAAAGCGTACTGTATATAGGCTACTGTTTTAAAATAGTGGTTCATGAAATTCAAACAAAAAATGTCTTCATTTTCAAGAAAAAAGACAATACTCTTAATTCTAGTCCAGTACTCACAGACATCGAGTGAATCAAAGTATACTGAATTACACTTGGAAAGTTGGGCATTTAACTGTATTATGAGATTGTATGTATAATTATTCTGTGTCTATATAATCTCTTGTAATAAAATGCTTCTTATATATAAACTATCAAGTCTAATCAAATCTAATTAAATTGGCTTTTTAACACTTTTTAATGTTGCTGTAATGAAAAGGAAATGTTAAGAAGAAATTTGTCCCCATCTTTAACCTTACACGTTATTTCCATCATACCTAAGCACAACAGAATCTGTTCAATAAAAGGACCAGTGTGTAGGATTTAGTGGCATCTTGCATGAAGTTCCAGATCGCAACATCTGAAAACCCCTTGTCTTAACCCTCCCTTTCCAAGCATGTTGGAAAATCTACAGTGTCTGTCAAAGTTGTGAAAAACACCCTCTTTAAAATCCCTGTTTGGTTTGTCTGTTCTGGACAAGAATAGAAGCATGACCGATTCTGTAGAAAAGGAATGACTCACTCTGTGGATATACACTAATAAAAACACTTTTATGAATTTTCTATTCCATTTCTGCCATATTCTGCCAAAAGATGTCCCTAAATCTTACACAGTGGTTCTTTTAGCATATAAAATTGAAAATGTTATAAGTCAGTGTTGTGCCACTGCCTTTTATTTCTTTATTTTTCATAATTTTCATCTGATAATGAAACTATGAACACCTGTACCACAGTGTGTACACATTTCAACAGTAACTCCCCTGAAATCACAGCAGTGTATCAGACTTTTGAGGATCTTTGATAGTCCAGATATCTACTCCATCTGGATTACAATAGTGCTGACACATACAAGTACACAAGATTGGGTGAGCACAAAGACACAGAAAGAATATACTGTAGTCTACAAGTCTCCTTTGGCAGGAAAGGTGCCAATCTCAGGATACGCTTCACCTGGACTGCTGTAGAGCTTCTACAGACTTTAAAGATATGAAGGTCAAGACAGGCTAAGCACAAAGAGTTGAAGGAGAGAGCTGGAAGTAAATGCAGTCAGACTCATCCAACGGATATACACTTCATTTAGAGTATAATAGTGGGATGCTACAGTGCTTACCAAGATTAAACTTACACAAGATAGGTCAGGTGAAGCTGAAGGCCCAAAGAGCAGAACAGAAAAAAAGAGAGACAAGATAAAAGTGGAGTGATAGCAAGAAAAAGGGAGAATGAGGACTGGAGGGACAGAGACAGAGAAAGGCAGAGGGATGACTGTGAATGCAGCCGGGCTCCGGTCTGTGAGGGTACTGCCAGCAGTTTGTGATGAGGGAGCTTCAGATGAAGCGGAGCGAAGTGAGACCCAAAGCCAGGGCTAAGTGAGCAGATTAGAGGACTGCACAGTGGTATCACTCTTCCACTGCATTCGATTTCCTACTAGCAAAGGTCAAGCACATACTACATCCACACAGTCTGCAGTGTGTACACACACAGATACAAAACACAGTTACCAGACATCGGCTATAGACACACAACACAAGATCAAGGTTAATGAAGCTAACAGCTACATCAAATTGAACCTCGTAGAAAAGCTCACAGTCTGATAGAACACAAGGTGACATGTGCAGACAGGATGAGACGTCACACTAAAAGCTCCTTTCTGTCCCTGTCATTCTGAAAAAAAAAAAAAAACACCTTTATTTTCTTAGCTCATGACATCATTTCTTTTAGTCAGAGTACTGTAATCTGACCTCTTTTAGGGTTTGAGCTATTGCGACACTGAGCCCTATAAAACACAATATGTTGCATCACTACAACGTCCCAGCACCTGACTGTTTCTATAAAATCCTAGGCAAGACCACTGCTATCAGCAGGCTTCCTATTTTGTCAACATTTGAGTTAGCCAAACTGCTGCTTGACAGTGATGGTAGCTGTCTGGTGACTATGCATTTCAAACTGGTGTTAGTTTCTACACTCTGTTGGGGAAGTTTTTATAAGGAGTGACATGCAGTGTTGTGCATGAACGCGCAAAAAGATGCACATTGAACCTGCTCATGTTCAACTGAACATATCAGTTTGCAATTAATGAACATGAGTGACAATCACACACTGTGTTTTACGGCACTGGCCATGTCCGATGGTGAAGGAATGCCCTACTCTGCCTCTGATTGCCTTACCCTGATATTCTTACCCTAACCTTAACCGATCTCACTCCTCATGCCTAACAAACCCAACCAATGAAGGCAATGAGTACTAGCCAATCAACATCAACCAACAGAGTGAGGAGTCTGACAGTCAATAAGAAATATTGCATTTGCTGCCTGCTCACATCATTTTCCAGCCCTGAATGTTAGTAGGATAGCAGTTGAGTACTGACACTAGGATGGAGCAGTTACCCCTACATTGACCTGTATGACCTCCTCCCACACAATTCTACCTGATGCACTGCTTTTGCTTGTGTTGTGACAGAAGTCTGGGAAATAAATCTTTATCTCCAGTCACACTCACGGTACTACAATATTTGACAATGTGAGGCTTCTAAGTAAATATTTACTGTCTGCTGAGGTGCAAGTAGACTGAGAGGCAAGTACTGTATTTCCTTTTGTTACGTATTGAATGTGTGCACTTTATGACATAAAGCACTAAAAACAAATACAAATTATGAGTTATTATTTATTCTCATTTTTGCTGCTCCTAGGTATAACACTCGCTCTACTTTGTCACTGATGTGCACTTCAATCTCTGTGTGTTTTTTCCCTCATTTAGCCTAAAGGTAACACCGTGTATTTACTCTCAACACCTTGGGGTGACACTGCTGTGCTTGCCGATGGAATTTAAGCCATGCTTCATACCAAAGAGCTGTTTTACAGCCCCCTCAGACGCCGCCTGTGTAGATTTGTTTTCCCACAAGCAAAGTAAACACAACACTTGTTGAAGGACCCTCATTCACCATATATTTAAAAGGAATGTTGTTAGCTCCCTACCCTCCCCCCTTGCACCACTTTTCTCTCCATATTTTACCCCTTATCATTCTCAGAATAAATATCCCTGAGATAAATGGACAGCACATCTACTTTCTAGATATCTCAACCTCAAATGGAAAACATCTTGAACCGAGCAAGGAAAGAGGATCCTAAATGCCAAGTTATGTATTTCAAGGATACTGCCCCCTTATTTAGAGGCGTCCGTGTTACTCCAGAGCAAGGGGCCTTGTGGAGATCTGATCCATTCCTCTTGCTTTCTCCAAAGTGAGCTTGACAATCTGCAAATCAGAAATTAGCCTTAACAAGGCAAAGTTGAAACAAAAGTGTGCGTTTTATTTTTTTCCTGTAATCTGATGATGTATTGGCCATGAAACCAAGGTCAGGGTTCACTCAGCAACCATGTACTAAGCTCAGTCACATTAACCAGTGAAAAGGCTAATCAGAGGTATATGATTTCACCTTCTCTACAGTTAACAGGACTTTTTGATGTTGGCAACCATCTAACATCTGCTTTTAAGTTAGGTGGATTGAGGGAGCCCCACTCCATCTTTTTTTTCTTAAGGTGGATCCACATTGGATCAACGGAAAAAACTCAAGCCTGCTGGTAGAGCTAGAATTTGGAAAAAGGAGAATGGAAGGGAAATGAAATAACCATGTCTGAGTGGAAATCAACTGATGAGGATGAAATTTTAGGAAACAAAAAGCAAAACATCAAGTTGGTTGACACTGGATTTTATTAGTGTGAGTTTATGCTTTCAGGAATCAGAAGACGCTTCAGGACTTCTTTTTTTATTTATTTATTTTTTTTATTTTGCAACCTAAAAATTGAAACACACAGAAATGTTTTTTTTCTAATTCCAGAATATAAGTGAAAAAAAGAATTTACTTATTGTTTATGTCGTCATTGTTGGGATAAAAGTCTTGAGGTAAGGGAAGTAGGCCTTGCCATATTGTATCACTCTGGTTGCTGAGCTTGTCAAACCTCTATGTTTGTTCAGAGCAAACACAGAAATGGTTAAGGGCTGAGCAAGAATGTCAGGTTTTTGTCTACGGACAAGAAAATATACCATCATTAGCTCAGCCTGACGTGATGTGGCTGCAAAGGAGCTGAAGACAAAGACAAATGTTGCAGCAAAAAATATTTTTAGCCGCATCTGGATCGAGTTGGGATACGACCATGGAGGGACCTCCACCGGCAAATGAGGAACAGAGGGCCTGAACGCTTGAACTGTCATTGGTAGAACTGTGATTTCCATCCTATCAGGGGCTCTGGGTATCTGTACTGCTAACACAAAAATCTGTCTGGTACCAGTTAGCACTGATCTGGCACACTTACCTGGACATGAAATCAATCAGGTCAATTTTCTTATACCTGTAGCAAAACCAGAACTAAGCGATGATGACTACCAATTGGTTGCTCTGTTGCTTTTTTTTTTAGCAGGGTGCACAATCAAAGCAACAAAAAGTGCCTGCTGTAATGCAAGGTACATTTTCACTTACTGTTTTTTTCACAGGTGTAATACAAGCCTAATTCACCTCACTACATGACTTTGCTTTTTCTGTCCTTGACCTGTGGGAGAAAAATCAAAGAGGATATGTGAGGGCTTTAGGAAGAGAGACATTTTCCCTACATTGCATTGGGCCTCTGAACTTCTAACTGAACTTTTAGCATGTGTTAAACGCTATGCTGATGTTATTGAAATCGACACTGCTATGCTACGAGAGAAGAGAGAGCGGCTCAGCGTTCTCCGTCATCACACACCCACATTATATGCACACACACACACTTACACAACCCACTGAAAAGTTCACAGTCCAAACTCACTGCCAGAAACTGAGAAGAAAAATCCAAAACAATCTTCTTTTTTTTTATTTTTAAAGAAGAGCAAATCTAACTGTCAGCTCAGTGAGGATTATTCCACCACGGTTGGCTCCCCAACTTCCCCACCGTAATCCACCCAAAAAACTCTTGGTGAAGCCTTTCAAAACAATTTATGCAAACAAACATCAAGCACAGCTATTTGTATTGGCACGACGTTGCAGTAAACCAGACTGAACCAAGACCAGATGGGCCTGGGCCTTTTTCTGTCTCTGTGTGGTGCAACACTAGAGGCAGCTCAGCAGACGCACTCAACACAGAGCACTGTCCTCTGTAATGGAGAGTGTTTCAATATTTAGACCACTTCTCATCACATTCCCCACTTGGGTGTATATGTGTATATGTGTGGTGGATTGCCACAAGGACACACTAAACTACAGCAGAAATATTGCAACCATTTCTCTGTTATGTTGTCATTTTCTTCTAAAATCTTTACTTGTTCCCAGTGTTTGTCCATAAAGCAGGCTCCTCTCCATGTACACTGGGATGTTGATGTCCTTCACACCTCAGTGAGTGAGAGCTTTGATCACCTCCTGCTCTGCTCAACTCTTGACCCTGCATAATGGATCATTTACATTTGATTTAGTAGATTATATTAAACATTGGTAAGCAGTTTTTTTAAAGCACAAAGCTGTGATGCATGGTATACAAGTATCCCTGACTAGGAAATATGGTGATACATGAGTGGAAAGATGCCGAAACATACCATGACCTCTCTGGTGCTGACAGCGGTGACTGTGCTGTGGCCGGTAATTGGACTGACAGTAATAGGAACTGTGTTTCTACCTCTGCAGGCTCTAGAGATGGACCACAATGCTGCCGTGGATTTAGCAGCTGCAGTCAGATGGAAACCATGTAACTGCGATTTTTGTCTTCTCTTTTTTTCCCTCCATTTGAACGCTGACATGATCATTTATGAGTTGAGTGAATTTCATGACCCTCGGGCCCTTGAAACCTGGTCAACCGCCAACATGCGATTTCAGAAATACATGGTTGTCAATGAGAAAATGAGCCCTCCATTCGTCATTCCAGAGGAGCTTGTTTTTTTTTTTTGCAGATACATGTATTTACCCGACAGCAGCGTTTTGCTGCTGCTGGCCCTCCGCCTTGAGGGAAAGTTCGGTTTGAAGTCAGCATCCATCTCAGCGAAGACCACACAAACACGAACATAGTAGCAGGGAGGTAGCGTATACAGACTTCTTATTGCCGGTAACTGAATACATATTTGATTATATTCAGGTCCAAATGTGAAGTTTAATTCATGAGGATCCACGCAATGCCACAAAGCAATGACAGCTCTGACACGCCCAGAAAAGACATGTACACACACCCTTGCCGACAAGAACACACATAGACAAAGAGCCTAAGGCCCTGAGATGAAAGACGGCACATGGATCCACACATCGTATGATCGACCCACAACCTACCCGTCCACACACACACATCTCCAGACACCCCGGGGAGAAAATAGACACACATTCCTCCCACTCGTTCTCCATCTCTCTATCTCTCTCACACACACCTACACTCGTACAAGCTGTGCGAGCCAGGCTCTCGCTCCATAAGCAGTTATTTCCCAGAGTCACTGCCAGCACTCTCTCGCTCTCTCAGTGACAAGCTACAAATCCCTGACACCACCACTGATGATAGCTTTACAGTAGAGCCTCAAGGGGACTCTGCCAGCCAGCGCACACAAACAACACACACGACTCCTTCTCGTTCTGTCTTTCTCCCCTCTGTCTCTCTCTCCCTCTCCCTCTCCCGGGAGCCCCAGGGGCCTCTGGGATATGTGGCTCCCAACACAAAATGCCTAAGGTTTGTTTGAGCTAAACATCTGACTCCGAGCGATCAAAGTACCGTGATGAAACACCAGCCCTGCCCGTCCATTAATGTATAGAGTCATGCTTAAATTGTGGAAGACAAAACCTAATAGATATGTTTGTGATTATGTTCTCTCAAAATACACATTGTCTCATGTCAAGAAACCAGTCAAAGCACTTCACAGCACAGTGGCACTACTTAAACAGCAATCAAACTTGTACCGTCATCACATACAATTATTGTCTGCTTTTTCTCCACTCATGATTGATTTATCGAGACAGTGGTCATGATGTCATACTCGCCCTATCCCTTTTCCCTCCATTTAATGAAGCTTTAATGACTCCCTCTGCGTGCTATAATTATTCCCCAGCCCTGGGGATGTTTGCTTTGGTGTTGACCGGCCACTGCTGTGACCATATCTGCCACTGCTCCATTATTTCTCATTACAATATTTATTACTATTCTTTCCATTTTGGATAATTTTGTAGCACTAATAATGCCCTTCATGGGGGGAAATTTGTGTGTATGCACTGTATGTGTGTGTGTGTAATAATTCCAGATCACAAAAGCCGTGGAGTTATTGGCATATACCAATTTGGCTTTAATGAGATCACACACCTCCAGGTAGGTGCAGCTTCATCCCCTGCTTGGCTCGTGCTTCTCCCTCCGTCTCTCCGTCTGTCTGCCCTTATTACCATTTCATACAGCGCCCCCTCCACCTCCAGCTACACCACCGCTACCCCCCATCTGATGAAAAACCAGAAAGGCTTTGTGTGGTTCATTAAGTCAGCATAGGAAATGTATTAAGTAGGAGAATAGGGCTGGGAGCTATTGAGTGTTGACTTAACCTTTCCAGGTTTTTTTTTTCTTTTTCCACCCAGTGATGCTTCTAATGGAGGATGCGTGCATTACTCAGTCTCATTAGTAACCACATGGATCCGTTAGAATAAGATATAATGGAGGTTTGGACTTGCTTATTCTTAAATAACGTGAGTGAATGCACTATAAGGGTGAATGCCTTTGTCTGCTAGTAGTTAAATGTTCTATTACATGACCAGTCATGGGTCAGATGGTATGTCTACAAATTCCAACTGCCTGAGTTTGTTGGAGCCTGTTTAAAGTGGAGGCATGTTTTGTTTTTATGTATCATGAGAATGCACATATGCAGGACGCTAAACATTGGAAATGATGCTGAACTTATTTGCAATACTTTGTGTAGTCACTTGTGAATGTCCCCACAAATGTGATAACTCCAAGGAAGCTCATATGATTTCTTTTTGCTTTATTTCACAGTTCCATTTGACCACTTTTATTTGGGCTTGAACACGGTGACGACCTGACAACTTAAGCATGGCCACTACACCATCCTGCTGCTAAAGATGCTCTTGGTGATAGGATGCTATTGTAAGTGTAGTACTCTATAGTACTCTATAGTACTTTACAATGGCAGACTTTGGCAGAAGTAACAAAAAACATCTGAGAAAAAGGAATCAATAATTACCATTGTCAGACATTTAGCTGCTAAAAAACAAAACCTTGTTACTTGTTACACTGTGATTACTAAATACTCCAGACAAAACACTGTAAAAAAAAAAAAAAAAAAAAAAGTCATGGTGAGGTTGTGACACATTTTGGAGGAAAGGGCACTATGGTCAGTCTGCCATTACAATTAGTGCTCATTTCGGCCTGATTCAGTGAGATCTACGCTGACTGCTGGACATGCATTATGCATGAGCATGTCCATATGCACTTGGGCCATCATGCATGCCCTTGTGGAAATGCATCAACCACCAGCATGCAATTACATTTAGCTTGTTTCAGCCTTCTCTGTGTGCACATTCTTCTGTGGAATAATGGTTTAGGCATGCAAGTGTCCATTCTCCTCAGGTAACTCGTGAACGGTAAAGTTCAGAATGTTGAAACTTATCCATGAAAAGTGTTTCACTCTGTGTTAACCTCTTGCCACTGTCCAGTTAAAGTCACATACCTCCACATACTGTATTGTGATTCTGAATCTTTCTAAACTGAAGGATTAAATGGTTCTTTAATGGTTGAGAACTTTCTTCTGCTTTTTAAACTCAGCCAAATATTTGAAAACCCACTGAACATTGCATTGTCACAAAAGTGAAAACAGTGGAGAGTAGATGTTTTGCATATACATTACATCATACATTGAGATATTTGATCCTGTAAATGACCAACACAGTAAGTTACTCTGTTTCTTGTTTTCATTCATACCACAACAGTGTATTTGGAATTAGTCATGTTGTAATCAAGTTGGCTTATCTCTTTCATTTGTGGATATAACTGATTTAGAGTAATCTGTCTGTGCACATTTTTCTGTGAGTTCTGGCAACTTAAAACACGTGGATGCAGGATCAGCCTGAAATATCAGTGAGCGCAATGGCTGGAGAAATGACTGGACATTGAAAGAATCAACAAGTTGAGAAAAGAAATGAATTTAAAAGCATATTTTATTCAAAGAATAATTGCAAGGTTTGATACAGTTTGGTATTGTGGAAAAGCGCTTCCTGTTGAGGACCATGGTGTTTTTTTCAACAAGTTCCCTGCTGTAACTTAGTTGCCTGTCAGAAGCAATGAGCACTTGTCAGAACCAAATACGTGGTGTGTGTGAGAGCTGCTGCTGCCTGTGGGTGTTTACTTCCCAGGCACTTCCCGGAGCCTGGACCATGACCACTCCGTCCACTTTATCTCTGAGGAAAATCTCTTGACGGGAGATCTTCATCTCCTACACGCGGCTCTTTAGCGCCCCTCGGAGAAAAACACCATAATCGCAGATTGGTCTCCGAGGGGAGAGACGCTATACATCAGTATTGGAAAGACAGGACACCGGGAAATTTGGCACAAGGTTATCAGTAGTGACAACGGACACCTTACACAGCCCTAAACAGTCAGAAACAGGCAGATCCTATGACTCAGTAGAAGCGATCATCGCTGTCAATACAAATATAGTGTGTATTGGGGGGGACCCCCCTCCCTCCCTCCCTCCCTCCTTGTCCCAGCTCAACATCGCACGAGGAGGGGGCATAGCTTGTTTATGTTTATAGGAGACAGCGAGAAAACTGGTGATGGTTGAGCTGCAGATCTAATAAGGCTTAAAATCATTTCTCATTTCATTCACTGTGAGGCAGCATCATTCCTTACCCATCTTTCAAGTGAGCATCATTCAATTAAAATGCAATTCTCGTCGCCCCCATCCACGGATATTTAATTAGACTGGGGAGCAGGGCTTCCACTGTCTCTCTCTCTCTCTCTTTTTTTCAAGCACAGCTCTTCGGATTTCACCTCTAAGGCATATTTTCATTCTGTTACTCGTTGGTTAAACAAGGGCATGTATCCATTTGTTAATTGATACAATTACGCATTACGCGTAATGGTCACGTAGGTCTCCAGGCGCGCATCAATCACTGGTCTATTGACCTGCCAAAAACCCTTCTAACCGTTCCTGCCGGGACTGCCCCTTTCTCTAATAGAGAAAGATAGAAACATCATCGTCATTAACTCCGGGATGGACCTCTGGCCAGGGAGCCAGAGGCGAACAGAGGTCGAGATAAAAAAAAAAAAAAAAAAAAAAAAAAAAAGTCTCACACGTTCTCATTCAAACGGCTTTAATTGTAACAGAGCGCAAATAAAATAAAAACTGTTTCAAACTACAATGCTTTTAACAGAAAATTCTCAGCAGACTTTGTAATTTACATGTTTGATTCCTGTTTGTCTTGTTGAAAAGAAAAAGTAATCCCTTCTGCCGAATGTGTATGCTATGTGATAACTCACCCCAGTGACAAAAAACATTCATTCTTTCTTTTTTTCCCTCATTAATTTGACTTCACAAAGGCTTTCCATATGGTGTCATGCTGCAATTCAACAATGATGAACAATAATACAATTTTCTGAGACTTTATCTCAGCAAATCGGTGACCAATTCTATTACAAAAGACTGTACAGTGCACCTTAAGAAAACCCTGCGTTGGACGTGATTGGCAAAGACATTATTCTATCCTTGGTACCCTGCCGTTCCGGGATTACAGTGACGTCACGCTGATACCCTTGCATGGATGAATGCTAAAGAACTATAGAGCCACAAATAATAGCACAAGCAGAGTCCATATCTTGCAAGTCTTACGTTATCCTTTAAGCCTCCTTCAGCTAACACAACAACATTTTTTTGGCACTTAATGACGCTTAATTTTATTTCTTATCGGGTCCTTGGGGGGATTATTCATTCATATAAAACAATCTGCAGCTGGTGCCAGCCTAAAGTCTCCCTCCTATGAGTGAAGTCATCTATTATTGAGCGAAAGGCCGTGCGTGGAAATGTGTGTAAGACGGTGGATTTGAAGTAGAATTGGTTGCAATCGATCAAGGGTGAAGAATATTGCTGATGGTAACAAAAGAAGCAGCTATGTCTTTCTCGCAATTTGGATACCCTTACAATGCAACTTCACAGGTAAGCCACTTTGATTTTTATTTCTAAGTTTTGTGTACACACGCGCGCAGACACACAATTGGCTTTTTTTTGCATATTTTCTTTTGCTTTCCTGCAGTCAGAACACTTTTCTCTGAAAGAAACATTCCTGAGTGAGTGACTGCTTTGACAGTATTGGCAGCTATTTTCGGGTGGTGCTTTTGTTGTTGAACCAAATATCGATATACACGCTCCCGTGTCCAATTACACTGAATTATGAATGAACTCACGTGTTTTTCTGATGACAATAGAGATGAATGTCACCTATTGCTCAGTGCGAGGTGTAATTGGGCTGTAGCGCTTGTACACATACTTTCTCTTTAAATGACTTGTGGGACGTTAAATACATACCATCATCTTGAGAGCTTTTAAAACTTGATTAAAGCGGTTTGTTTACATTTTGAGACACTATTGTTGCGCTTAATGTCAAGTTCGAGGAAGTTCAAGTCGATCAGGGGACTAAAGTTACTCTGATTGAAAAGTTGTCACCAACTTTTATCTCGATAATAGGCTATTTTTGAACGTTCAACTGATTATAAACAAAATTAAAATCTTTAACATTTGAAATAAGGTGGTGATTTACTTGACACTGACATTAGTTTTGATTGTTCTTCCACGAAGTCTAAGTTTAATTTTCAAATCGATGATAAGGGCACTTTTACGCACGGATTGCGCACATCTCTTTCCATCTTAATATCCACCGAAAAATATGATTCCAGTGTCATTTACTGCAGTATTTGACTTATTAAGACATGAAATAAATGACGGTCACATCGTTTGTTACACTTGTTCACAATGTAAGATACTTTCTCTCGATCCGAGAATTCTCTGAAAAGTGACTTACCTTGAATTAAGGCATGTCACAAGTTAAGATAATGGCACCTGGTTCATGATAACTGAACTGATGTGAACAACAAACAAACGAGACCAGCTCACCTTTTCACTCGCTTTAAGATTTCAAGGATCAACAACTTAAATCAGATATCTTTTTGCAATGCTTCCCCCACAGTCGCTCCAGAGTTACCACAGACATCCAGATATGAGCAGAAACAGCCAATGACCATGTCTATCCACGATTCTCTTCATGCAGTTTTTCGTGTCGGCAAACCCCAGTACGACTTGCTGCGATTCGATTTCCAGGTCGGTCTCTGACGGGACAGGCTGCTCCCAGACCGCCGCTGCCGCCGCCGCCGCCGCCTCCTTTTGCTGCCCGTCCTACGAAAACCGGCTCCTGGCGAGCAGCCGGACCGAGCTGAACGCAGCGCTGGGGATGTACAGCTCTCCCTACGCTGCAGCGGCCGCCGCCAGCCAGAACTACGCCAACTATTTCCCCTACAGCACCGACCCATCCGCTATCTACTCCACTCTGGTGGGCTCACTTCAGCCTCATCTGATGCGCTAAGGGGGGAGGGGGGCTCAGGCTGATCGATCAACCGGGTTTTGTTCATCAATTTATCTCACACTGCAAACATATCCGTCTCGAAAAGCCGTTTAGTCCAGCATCTAGTCTTATCTGGCACCCCTTTAAAACAAAACAAAACAAAACAAACAAACAAACAAAAAATAATAATCCTGTCACTTGATGAGGTGAGAGGAAGCAGCGCAGCAGCTGCAGAGGAACTTGTCACATTTGACTCAAATCTCATTTTATTATTGTTACAAAAAATATTGGCACTCATATGCTTCTGAACAACATTAAAAAAGTTAAATTGTATTAATTAGGATTGTTCACTTTCAGTAAAATGGAAGTAAGAAAGATTTTGGAGTGGATAAAGGACTAAATGACTTGTTAAATGCATATTTTGCAAAGCAACTGAAACTTCTCATTTTAAACACTTGAAGTCAGCTAAAATTTTCCAATAAAAATATTGCACATTGTCCTTGAAAACAGTTGAAAAGTAAATATACATATATGCACAATAATAAAAATGACCATTTTGGGATCATGTATAACATATTATACTTTAAAATACACTGTAAAAAGACATATTGATGTTGTGTAGGAGTATTATTGTCAAGCTCAAATCACTCTGCCTTAGAGTGATTTATTGCTAGTTTAAAAACATGAAAATAGAAGAAAATTAAATTTATGCTTGAGATTGTTTACAAAAATCATTAACATGTTGAGAAACACTGAATGTTACATACTTATAACAACCTCATTGTCTCTTACAGAATCCACAGTATGACATTAAGGACAGCACAGGCACTTTACACTCTGGCATCACTCAAACCGCTGCATACTATCCTTATGACCATTCACTTGGACAGTATCAATATGACAGGTAAATTCTACCTTCATGTTTGTCCACCATGTGTAATATGAGCATTAGTAGAGCATTAGCATTTCACCACTGATTTTTAAAAGCTGCCATTAACAGAGGGAATATGCTGCATTCAGATCAACGGTCAGAGTGTAACTCCATACTGATACCTGCATGGAGCAACCCTGTAGTATTTCAAATAGCAGGGAGTAAGGATAAAAGATGCCGGAGTGATATCCATCACCAACTACACTAATAGCCACTGTCTGCGTGCAAGTTTGAATTTGTGCTTGTCACTTTTCAGATACGGGACAGTAGACTTTAATGGCACAGCCAGAAGAAAGAACGCAACTCGTGAAACCACCAGCACCCTGAAAACATGGTTGTATGAGCACCGCAAGAACCCCTACCCCACCAAGGGAGAGAAGATCATGCTGGCCATCATCACCAAAATGACCCTCACCCAGGTGTCCACCTGGTTTGCCAATGCCAGGAGGAGGCTAAAGAAGGAGAACAAGATGACCTGGTCACCAAAGAATAAGGCCAGCGACGACAGGAAGGATGACCTAAACAAGAGCGACCAAGACTGTGTCACCAAAGGTAATCATTCATCTACCTTTTGGTGGCATAAAGTTCAATTTTGCAGTAGGTTATAAGGTAAAAAAAAGTATATTTAAAAGTTTTCTGAACAAAGTATGTCTCTATACATTCACAATAAGCACCTTTTCAAACAGTGTTACCTAAAAATCTCCTTGCTTCCATGCAGATTCTAGTGATTGCAAGGAGGAGAAGGATCTGCATCTCAGTGATCTGGAGGACATGGACGAGGAGGACTGTGACAAGCTGGACAGCGACTGTGAGAAGGTGGCTGCAGACGAGCAGGACCTCCAGAGGGCCATGGCAGTATCTGGAGTTCCTCAAAAGAGAGACTGCAGCTCTGAGCTGCACCTGAGTTTAACTAACAGCTTCCATGCGTTCCCCTGCGCCATCAAAAGTGTCACCACCCTGCCCCCTCTCCCATCCGACTTCCTGGATCCTATAGTGTCCAAGCCACCCTCTTCCACCAGCCTCACGGGAACGGTGTCCCTTTCTCACTTTGAAACATCAGATAAGCCTCGGATTTGGTCTCTGGCTCGTACGGCAGCTTCGGGGGTTATACTGAGCCCTCAGCACCATGGCTCGGATGTGAGGACAGGCAACTCAAGCGGGGACTGCCAGCTCCAGACCACCAGGCTTGCTGTGGCTCCTACCGGACAGTGTGGGGCCATGAGAGGCCTCCATGAATCAGGCAGTGTCACCAATACGGAGAGCCCCTTCCCAGAGGGCTCATCCTTGCACTCAAAAGTCTATGGCACCGGCAGCTACAGTCACAAGGACCTCCAACTGCACTGTTCATCCTATGCTGCACTCTCAGACATGTGTCAGTACTCCACTATTGAAGGTATGTCATCTTACATCTGCAATATTAAACATATTGCAAGGGGTAAAAATTGGTTCTGTAGAGGAATACAGTGATTTCCATTGCCTGGTACATTAAGGCACATCAGCATTGCCAAATATGATTTAAGTTTCCATGCATTGTTGGATGTAGTAAAAAACATTTTTATGGTCATGAAGCGCTGAGACACTTTCTGCCAGCTTGCATCTGGGGCAGGTTTCTCAGATATGCTTTTATTTGGTCATGTAGGATTCTCTGGTGGCAAAGCAGACACACAGTCATCTGACCTCAGTGAAGCCTGTGGGACGGTACAGGATGACAAGGTCACTGCGTTCAGACCAGTGATGAAGAGGTGAAGGAGGTGAGAGCCTGCACTGAACTGGAAGAAACCAGTGAAGTCACGACACACACACACACACACACACACACACGCACGCACGCACGCACGCACACACACACACACACACACACACACACACACACACACACACACACACACACACACATCCACAACAGACAAACACCATGAAACACTCACAGGTGAACAAGGATCCACACTTGACACTCATTCTGTGGCTTTCTGTTAAATATGTAATGCTAAATTGTATTTCTTATTTGAACTAAATATGACTGGGGCAGGGGGCAGGTTATTAAAATGCTTATAGTCAAAAGTAATTTATAATAAACATCAAAATATGAGACAAAACATGAACATTTATATTGCAGTCAGCCGAGTAATAAACTTTCTTTGTTCTATTAAATAATTTCTTTTTCAAACATAGTTTATTTCTTCTCATTTTGGTAGCTCACCTTATTTCCTGCTGTGTTTTTTCCCTCCTAGATTGCTGGAAACTGCACCACAATGAATAAGGGGGCATTTATTATGCACTAAAGGACTCACTGGCCGAGTAGCGGCCTCAGTATGACACATGGGAGTCACCTGGCGCTGCAGCAGTGGGAGCTGTCAAACTGTGGACGTGGCTATCGTTTTGCACAACTTTCTTTTTATGGTGGTAAAGAATTTATGCAAAAATTCTAGATGCAAAGGAACGAGAAGGGCCTAATACAAACGGCCGAATTTGTGTATGGCAATCGTGTAGTGTAGCAGACCTATTTATTTCTCTGTGTATTTATTACTTTGGTACGTTGTCTGTTTGTTTGTTATTTAACGTGCTTATTGGTTGATTCGTATCTCCTTTCGGTATTTTGTTCCATGTTGCGTTTAATTGTGGCTTCGTGTCATTTTGCCTGATGTAAAAGAGAAAAGCTTGTCGGATATGAGGTTGTTTGTAAAAGGACTGGATCCCCTGTGCTGCGCGTGGACCTGAACAGTTTTGTCTTTGTGTTCAAAATGTGAGCTTCTTCTGTGTTTGCCATTCATGACTTTTTTTTTTTCTAAGAATACATTTTTTTCCAAGAGCTTTCGTTTTCTGTGTCGTGGTTATTTATAGAGCCCGATCGGCCAATTAAAATATTTGCGGATGTGCGTTTGATCAAAGTTGATCATCTTGACTCGACGCATGAAAGCCGCAACGCTGATGGAAGGTCAGAATTCAGAGGAAGACGTGAGTGAAATCCACAAGTTGCGGAAGAAAGGGGACATCGTCTCTCTATTGTCAGCATCTAATCAGGAGTGGCATCAAACACTTTGTTACTGTTCAGGCCAAGCAGCGAGGCAGGGACATAGAATGAATGCTGCTTTGTCCCCAGTGTAGCGAGCCGCTGCACTAACTTAACATTGTGTTAATTAAAAGGTCATTTGTAGGATCAAACCCGGCATAGAAATTCACATGGTCTATCAAAGTCCCTTTGATTTGCCTGTTTTGCCTATAGTCCATCTCGTTATGGGCTAACTCTTATTACTCTCCTGCAGACAGCTGTAATAAGATGATCACTGTAGTCCGTGATTCCTGCTGACGGTCTGAAAAACTTTCTGATCCTCACATTTCAAACTTTTAAAATCAAATAGTGCCGTTGCGAACGACAAAAGGGTTGTGTGAGAACTAATTGCGGCTGGGATATTGATTTCGACGCGCTATTCCACAATCTACATACTCAATTTGACAAGTCTGTGAAACCAGTTTTACTTTACAGAACAAACGATGTAAACTTGCCTGCCAAAAACAAAGAGCGGAAAGCTGCCTTTTATATAGAATCATTTAAATGAAATGATATTGTTAAATCAATGATTTCCTCGGTCGCGAAGGTCTGTTCTGTTTCTGACTTGATCTCCTCTCTTGATTCCTGAAACCGGTGAATTATTATTACATCGGCAGGCGAAGATTTAGGTTTTATGACTAAATCTGATTCCAGACCACCCCTGAAACAATACCTGCAAATAGTCCACAACCTCGCAAAGCGTCATTTGAGGTCGTATTTGTGGGATTATGCTTGTAATAAAAGTCTTTCTCCGTATTAGGACAATTCAGGCTCAGGTCAGAGGCGCTGTGGTCATCCTGTGCGTCCTTGGCCAATGGCGGAGCTGTCAGCAGTGCACGGAGTGTGGTAAATCCAGGAAAATCGACATGATGAGGATGAGGAAGGTCAGGAATAATAACTTAGGCCTATTTAGATTTTTTCCCCCCCACTGCAGTTTTTCCTTCTGTGTTAATCTGAGACCTATTAAGTGATCTTCGTGAGGCTGAATGCAAAAACAAATATATTTTTAATATGGCCTGAATACATCTATTTCAAACGGCGGCTATTCAAAGGCCTGAGTCTCTCATCACTGATGAACCTGCCATAAGCAATAAAGAGGACACGCGACTTTAACGACTGGCATCCTTAACACTTATGATATATGTGATATATTTTCAACTAAAGGTCGCCTGTAGGGGATATAATATGGTAGTGTACCCAGGCTGCTGGATGCCTTTCCTTTACTAAAAGTTGCTGTGCAATAATGAATAAAAAAGATATTCAGCACAAAGAGTGCAGGGAAAAGGAACCCAATGTGAGTCAGCTTCATCATATGAAGTCTGCAGGTCTAGATCAGTCAACAGGCCGTTACTGTAACAGTCCTGTTAATGACAAGATGCTAACAGGGAGCCTCTCCTCCTCCTCCTCCTCCTCCTCCTCCTCAACAGTAATCACTCACTATGCCTGCTGCTTTGCTCTATACATTAAAATGTAGGGTAGGTGTGCATCAAATATTTACAACCACGTTTAATTAAATTGGAGGCTGTAAAGAAAAGCTGCCTTATGCTAGTGAAGGTAATGATGCATGCGCAATGGGATTACCACCATGGTGATGTACCTGAGGGAAAGCAGAGATAATGGCCATGATGGGCTCATATAGCAGCGAATGCCTGACGCAGCTAACAGGTCAATTAGTCTGTCCTACACACAGTGTTTTAAACAGGGCTAAAGCAGCTGCGCAGAGCAGAGACAATCAGGAGACACATCTGTAAATGGAAGCTGATCTGAATGTCATGGATCAGCTACTCACATTTAGAACACAGGGGAAAAACTCAGCGTTTAAATAAATGAAATGAAATTACCTGAATTAGAAGTAAGGATAAATAAGTAAAAAACATGATGTTTAGATTCATTTTTGGTGTTACTGGTGGTGGTGGACACAGGGGGAGGGGACAAACACAAGACATTTTGTTTGTCTGACATCTTTAATCTGAGGCGAGACATGAAATCTGTGGCAAACTACAATGTTACAAGATAATAAGTTGCTTAGGTAGCCTATATATGCACAACTAAATCTGCCTAATACAAGCCTTCCCTCTCGGAAAAATTCCATTTTTCATTAGGGAGGAGGGAGATGATGGGTGCCTATGAGAGCAAGTTTGCATAATCCAAAACAGATTTTAGATAATCTGTGAATGAGGCGCAAGTGTGCAAAAAAAGAAAAACAAGCTATGGTAAACATGAATACTTAAATAGGTTTGACATTATTACTCTGTGACCATCCCTTGTATGAAATCAGCGGGTGTCTTTATACTCACATGTCTGTTATTATCAAACACTTCCATAAGTGTACACGCAGACAACCCCCACCCCTCCTCTACATTCATGGATCATTGATCTTTTCGGAGCCAAGTTGCTGCTTGCATCCTCTGCTCTTTTCAAGTCAATAGGCCAGCTGACTGTCAGAACTGGCAGGTGTTCTATTAAAGTCAATGTTTGGGACATAGAACACTTTTATATAGATGAAGAAGCAGAATTATAATTCTGAACATGATCATCTAAAGTAGGGTGTTAGCCCCATCAATCTGTGCCACTTTCAAACAAAGGATAAACACTGAGCAACATTTAAGAGTACACATCACACCAGTGAATAATCTGAGACAAGAAAGAGATATTATATCCTTGACAGCTGCATAGTTATTTATTTTATTTAGGTTTTTTGCTATCCACTACACATGTTTTGTAATACAAGTCTGAGTGGGAATAATATTACTGAACACATTTTTCTTCATGGAGGTCTGCTGTTTTTCCAGTCTCTCTCCTGAAGAAGTAGTAATCAATGCTTAGAATGCCAGTGTTGAAAGTGTTCAAATTTAAGACAAACTTTTAAAATCAATATGAATAGCTATGTGTTCTCACATGCCATGCGCCTACCAGCCCTGTCTCCTAGAACTTACATTTATATACCACTAATTAACAGCAAATACATTTTCAAGTCGCAAAAATGTTGATACTGAATATATGTTTACTGACCGTGGATTTCATTTGTTTTCCATCAGAATAGGCAGTGTTGCAATACACTATCCACTCACAGTGACTCCAGCATTATTCAACTGTTTTATGATTAGGCTTGAGCCGTGGCAGCACTTGGTTAATGTTAGGGAAAGATTATGGTCTGTTTTAATATAGAAAAAGTCAGCAGTGACTTGAGATCTAATATTTTCTTATTAACATGCAACCAAAATCATGATCTTTCACTAATTGTTGCCAAAGTGCTTTCGTCACCTAAACCTAACCACCAACCAAGAGGCTAGATGTGAACCCTGGATTGTGGTGTGACAGTCCTGAACTTTGTATGCCCACCATCCACACTACCCACTTCCTTGTAGCTCCAGCATGTTACAGAAAATGTAGTTTCACACACTGACAGAAATGTTGTCTCTGAACATAATCTAGGCAGCGATTACATTGTCACCACAACATAATTATGAATGCAAATCAGCTGTCTGGAAATGTAAATTCTAAGTGACAGGGTTGGACCTACACATGCCTTCAGGTGTTTTCAAATCACATTCGTGTTTTTGAATTATGCTTTAAGATTAAGCATTTAATCTTCACTTCTTTAGAATACCAGAGTAAAATGTTTACTTTGTAATAAGAGAAGCTTTTTGCAGCCCACCTTTTTTGGACCGCAAAAAATCAATACGTGAATGTTATCAATTATGAATTCAAGGACAACTCTGTCACTTTTGACAGTTGAAACGTCTGGGAGCAGTGACTACACTGACCACAGTTATTTAGACAACCACTTGTTTCTGCTACTACACATCTTGCAGGATAGGTGTCAGCTTAACGTTTAAATGTAACTTAAATTGTAAAATAGGCAGCACACTTCAAACATAATGGTGAAATAAAGAAATCCCATCCCTAACATGAGTCAGAGGTAAGCTTGAGCAATATGGGTGTGAAGCATACAAGCGCCACACGTCCTTGTTTTATACATACGTTATTTTCATTGTAATCTCTTTTAACCAGTCCATCAAAGGGGCTGAGACCAGTTTAATAATGGCTGCTACTGAGGTATGTTGTATGATATAACACTATGGGTCAATGAGGGGCTAAGTAAGTATCTGTCAAAGCACTGTCAGGAGCATCCACCACATGTGTACTTTACATTCAGGCCCTCACTTAATGAGCATGTGTCTGTGATGCAAAAGAATATGAATTATTCTGACACGATAGCAACGGCCTCTCCGTATAAATAGGAGCCAAAACAACAACAACAGCAACATCTCAAACAATAATTTGCCCTCTAGTCTGACAAAAGAGCCAGGGTGGAGGTGCTATTTGATGTGTCCCACGCTGGGCAGCTAAGGCTCATAAAACAAAGTCTTTGTACCAGTGGCTCAGAGTTCAGATGAGGGGGACAATACACACACTTCATTACATTTCGTCAAAAGGCGCAATGAAATGTGTGTGGGACATTGTTTCTGTGCATGTCTCCCTCCATGGAATTTCTGATTGCCAATGTTGCTACAAGGTCTCTGCTAATGAGTTTTGTCAAAGACAATTATAGACTTGGTGGAATGGCCAGAGAAGGGATGAAAAGCTGGCTTTGTGTGGCTTGGGTAGATGTTGCATTGCGACCCCAACTCCTTTCTATACCCTGTGTTTGACCTGCGCTGTTAGTGTCCGAAAGAATCCAGGCCTCCGTTCCATCACTGGTGCTGTGCTTGAGGCAGAGTGATCTGCTCCAGCACCTTTGCCCTTTTCATATTAGTTCCCAACCGGATCCCTGTGTGCCAGGCTGGAGCATGGCACAGAGTGGTGTTAGTGCTGCCATTTCCCAGGGCCTTGTTTCTGTTTGCCTGTTAAGTATGAGAATAAAGACTTGTAACCAAATTCTTCACAAATGTCCCTTTTTTCCTCCCATCTCAGTTCACTGCCTAATTGTGAAAGGGGTGGCTACCATGGCTCAAGTGATACTATGAAGGTAAGAGACACCCTGTAACAAGCATTGAATCTTTGCTTTCATGGCTTCTGCTGCTTGCCCAGTGATTCACCCCCAATGTCAACTGCTAAATGCTGCACCAAAAGGCAAAGTCAATCCCACTCATGGACCATCTGTAACTAATGGAGGGAGTAGAAGTCATACAAAGGGGAAAATGTGAGCAAAGACTGCCGTATTTACTTTGAGCACATAGAGAAATAAGCAGGTCAGGAAGCCCCAATCACAGGATAAAAGGCTAACCCACAAGGAAACACAATGAAATAAAGTCGTCCTAAATGCCAGCACGAGAGGAGTTCTCATGTGTGGCCTGAATCCCTACATTGTACCCATGGAGCGCTAAACTGTGATATGCTCTTGTTCCTGTTATCTTGTTTGTTCTTTTGTGTTTGTCTGCTGGACTGGCAGTTTTCTGTTGCTGACCTTAGGTTGGCATCACCAGCATCAGAATAATCTTCTGTGTCATTTTAATGCCCTTTAATAATCCCCTGCATCTCATTTTTAATCTCATTCTCTCCTTCTGTTTTTCTTCTCCTTTGTGTTGGGCATCTGTTGGCCTGCGGGTTAGTGCCTGCTGTTGAGTTTCCATTTGACTTTTAAACAGGGTGTATCATGACTATGTAACTTTTGCTAAAGTTAAAACATGTTTTAGTTTAGGCACCTCGTATGGAATTCTATGAATCACATGAAGGAGGAGGCAGGGCCCGTGTGACGAGCTTGGTTTTAGTGCTGGATGGGCATGTTAAGTTAGATAATTTTACACCTCATGCAAACTTTCTCCTATTGCTAAAGTTTGAGGAAAAAATGGCATTGCTTTAATTCATCATAACTGCACCTTAACCCTATGTTAAGCATTATGTTTGAAACACTGAATCAAGAGAATTAGCAATCACATCTTTTTTAACCTTCTTTAAATCATTATTTGGTCTCACTGCTGCCCCCAGACTTACAGTATTTCATGGCTGGTTCATGGTCATCTTTAGCCTCATGAATCTACTTTACACAACCTTGTAAAACTGTTGCACATAACCTGCGCAGAATCGGAATGCAAACAAAAGTTAGGGACTTGCGGGTCAACAGAGAGGAGCAATTAGCAAAAAAGGACCTAAATATTTTATCATGTGTTGGTGGAGACCAAAACAGAGCTAAAAGTAGAGTGAATTGTATCTAATCTTTTTTATTTTTTATTTTTTTTTACGTCCTATTGATGTGAAAAGCAGGCATCTGAATAGCTGAACTGAATGTGGGGGGTGGTGTGTATCTGTGTCAGCTTGTTGTGTTTTCTGCCTTTAATGTAGCTATAAAAACAAATTATTTCAGTTACTTAGCGTCAACTCATTTTCTAACTTTACTTGAAACTGAGCTGTTTCCCAATATTATACACAAACATAGCATAAATATATTTTCTTGCAAAATATAGTTTGAACATTGTATGAAAAGAAAATGGCCATGCACAATGCAGCTAAGGCTGCAGAATGTTTTCAGGGCAATGTTTATTTAAAGTAACAGTAATGGGATGGGATGATGTTCCACTGTTCTTCCTTATTTGCTTAAAGAAACATTAAAAAATACAGCACATAACTGGAGTATAGTGCCCCCTGTTGAAACATTGTTCCCTCACTGTCTATGGTGTGTCTGTGGTCTCGGTTTTTATAGAAAGAATGACAATATAGTAATTTTGCAGGAATTCTGAAACTGTACAATGATGAGTTTTATGATGTTTCTATACAAAAAAAGCCCCATACATATTCAACATGTGCAGACCCACACACACACTTCAGGAGTTTCACATTGCATGGACACAAATCACATTCAGGCTCAAACTTTTGGTTTAGGCTAATTTAAGATGATTCGGAGAAGAATCGTGTCACCATAGGTTTATTTTTGCCAAGCTATGTCGGTGACAGCCTCTGGAGCAGTTCATTTGGACTGTAGACAGCAACAATGTTCAGCAACAGTATTCTGCAAAGCAGCAGCAGCATTATCAATTCTCCTCAATTTATGTCTCCAATTACCTGAGCTCAGCCTGTGCCAACACTGCTGCAGATTTGACAGATGAAGTCCAGCATGTGAAGCCAGCAGCTTGTCTCTCTTGGAGACTCTGCACCTGACTGTTTTTTTCCCCCTCTTCACACATATGCAGCACAATGAGTAGCTGTAGCAGTAGCACCTGTAATGAACAGCCTCCTCCACCTGAACACAGTGCATTTCCACTACATTAGTTTCATTGGCATCATGCGGGTAGGAGGAAAACTCACAGCAGGGCTGTGTAACAGTATGGCGTCGACAGCGCTCCTCTCCACTGGGCTCTGCTTGGGGGCCTGCCTCTCTGTGTGAAGCTCCTGTGTAGGATTAGACACTGGTGTGCAAGTCAAATGGTTGCTAGCTCTAATGGAGTCTCCACACCTGCCTCATGTCTACATCAGCTCTGCTTATTGTTACTCAAGGCCCTCATATATCAAGCAGACACACCAAGGAATGTAGAGGCATTTCCAAGAACAGTATCTCCATGATTGCAGAACGTGTCATTACTGTGACAGTGCTGACCTCAAAAACCTATGCATGCAAAAGGACTAAAAATTACAGAAGTGCACTTTGAAGTAATTATGTCGTGTTGATTACCTACAGAGGGCTCTTGATTAAAAACAAAAGTAATTTAAGACACTGGAGAGCCTCACGGCCCGTAAATCAAAATTAAATCCTTTAAATACATTGTACGGAGGTCATGAAATGTGAAAAATGGCTTTGTTTATCACAAACAAACCGAACAGGCTCACAGCAAGTGGCATCAATGGATGGGCCATAAAGAGCCCCACAACAAGCAAGCAGGGCAGCTGACAACAAGGCCCTGTTGTTGTGGTGGCATGCCAGTCGTGACGTGACGGCTTTGATACGGCGGAGCAATAAGAGGCATCAAAGATGGGCAGTCGAAACACGCTCCACATTCTACAGCAGCAAGGTAAACAGCTGAGGGGAGAGGAGGAGGGAGGTGGGGGAGAAAGATGGGGAGGAGGGAGCAGTGGAGGGAGGTGACACAGAGACCACACATTTTCAAAGTTCACTCTTAAACACAGTGCGCTCATAAAAGTACAGGTCCCATTATTCACGGGTGGGATTTCTCCCTCTCTCTATTATAGCATGCAGGCAAACAGCCCAAACCCCCGAGCTGTGTCAAATGATGGAGCATCATAATTACGCCCTTTTTATTGGCCATCTTATTCCAGCTATGACTGATGCAGCTCCCAACCCTAAGTGTTTCCATTTGCACTTTCATGTGGCAAACGAGCAGAGAAGCCACGGCTCGCCTGCCTTTCAAAGGTGGGCTGACAAATATTTATGGCCTGACGTGGAGTCACTTTTAATCAGGGTTGGTGACCTGTTCCTGAGGAATCTGGCCGCTGGAACACGCTTATCTCCTCCGTAATAAATGAGCCTTCAAAGGGCCCACTGTGCTTGCATTATGCGGTTGTCTAAAAATAATAACTGACACATTTTTTTAGAATCACTCATAATCAAGAACCCAGAGGAGGCAAATGCGGATCCCTGCTGTAACATGGCAGAAATAAATCAATGACCTCCCTCTACTGGTCAGAGGCCAAACTACAGTAGAGTGAATTACCAGCCCTCTGACTCTGTCTACTGCCATGACCAGGGGAGAAACGTGCAGGTTAAGGTGAGCCAGGGTTTGTCAAGGAAATATTTCTTTAACATATAATCCACTCCTAATTTCACTTTTTGGATATCTACACACTTGAAATATTAAATTGGTTTTACGTGTGCTTTTGAAGAAATTTAAGTCGTGATAAATTACATGCACACAGCGGAAGAACAAGGATGAAAACTGATATATTACATTTAAAGGACAAATTATCCACATCCTGTGAACTCAAATCCCTTTAAAACTCATGGATAACTTGTATTACCAAGCACCAGTCAAAAGTAAAGACAAGTCCTATCCATTTTAAAACTGTGTTGTAAATCCTCTCTATATTACTGTGGGTAGCTAAGGATGTGATGGATGGCAAAGGAAGCCAAGAAGAGATCTGTTGATGAGGCACTATTAATAGAAATTACCTCAAACTTCCAGACTTCATATTCAAGCTGGTCTGTAATCCTTTGCTTTGCTTTAACTTCTTCACTATTGTCCCCATCTGTAATCCTGCACTATGTTTTATGCTTTCTAGTTTGAAATCTAGATTTATGACACCAATATGTTCTTTTCCATGCTTTAACAGCCCATAAGGCATTATGGGAGGGCTCCCTTAGTGAAAACAGATATTTTCCTCCATATTAGGAGTTATGGGGAGAGTGATCCTTAAAAATGAAAGCCATAAATCATGTCCCTTCACGATTATGCCATTAACAGGAGCATGGTTTTGTCGTTTAGGTCATGCTAATAGTTTGGGCTTGAGGTTGTGGCCATGGGGAAGGAGCACGGAGCAACGCTTGTTCCCTTTGCGAGAGGGAGGCGTTTCGAAAGCTGAGTTTGTCTTGGTGGTCCCGTGTTAGTGCTTCAGCTTTCTTTGCCTGATCGCTGTAGACGTTAGCCGCATCTGCTCTGGATTTCATCTTTCTTTTTTCCCCCTGTCTTCCAGTTGGAGTTTCTATATTGGGCCTGGTTGTGGTCTTCCAGAGAGACCCCACGACAAACTATCGGAGCATTTTGCACTCTACAAAAGGCACCGGATGCCAGCAGAGCACATATTAAATTTGTTACTAATTTTAAACTTGGCATGGTGGACCACGTAGCTGCCACTAGCTCACTGGAAGCAGGCGGGGCCAGCCCCACTGCGACCACAACCACAATACAAACAAAGCATATGGAACAGCAGCTCCCAGTGTACTACTGACAGTAAATGTTTAGAAAAGGAACTTTTAAAAATAACCCAGTGTAATAGAATTAGTGGGAGAGAGGCGCCTGGCAGCATGTTTTCCTCTTTCTCGGCTCCTGTACCAGATTGAAATAATAGTTTGAGAAGCATAGCTAAAACTGAGGAGAGGTTGAGGATACTTTTGTGTTTTTAAGAGCTGCCCGTGGATGGGAAACCCATGGGCTTTTCTTTTTTTCAAACTTTCTGAAGAGAACACTTTAAAATCTGCAAATCAAAATTTTAAAATTACGGCGTGGCGGGCATGCCATGGTAAAGTACTTTATGTCACTGAATTGGTGTTAAGTATTAGTTGAGGTGGAAGAAGTACTCAGATTTAAAAGGATCAATACCATCACTAGTGTAGAAATACGAGTAAAAGTAATGAATTCAACATTTTATTTGAGTAAAAGTACAAAAGTGTTAGTATCAAAATATACTCAAAGTACCAAAAGTAATAAGTACTACTCACAGTCATCGCCCATGTCAGAATAATATATTTAATTTAATAATGAATAATGTATAATGTATTTAATTTATTGGATTATAAAAAAAAGATGGGGATAATCTAATCTTAATCTAAACTGATATACAATGATTTATTTAGAGATTATATTTTGTGTTGATAATCTGAATCTGCAAAGTAACTCGTGATCAAAGCTTTAGAATATATGCGAGGAGTAAAAAAATTCACCTTTGAAATGTGATGGACTAGAAAGATAAAGTCGCAGAAAAAGGAAACAATGAAATTAAGTACAAGTACCTCAAAAATGTACTTAAATACAGTACTTGAGTAAACGTCCTTATAGTTTAAGTACACCAGAGGGATGAGGACTTGGATTCATTTCATTTCCTACCTCTCCCAGCAGCAGACATGTGAGCTGCAGCCACGAAGCGGTCAGTGCCAGTGTGAAATCACTGCTATTAGCGCCCAGCACAGCTTCATGCAGATTTGGATCTGCAGATTTTGGTGACAAGGTTGCAAGGTTCGTTTCATCGGTGCCCGTCTGTGTGTGTGTGTGGCAGTGTGAAACTCACTGTGATATTCTCTGGTTTCTTTCAGCTCTTGCCTCTTCTCTCCAGTTCATACCTATTGTCTAAGTGTCTGTTTTAAACAGGAAGTTCTTGCTGGCCTCAGCTGCATCTGTCACCCATGGAACTGCAGTGACCTCTAGAGACAGTTCTCCCCACATACAGTGTGGAGGCAATCTAAATTGTTTTGCCATAAATTGAGGTGAGGTGAGTGTGTGTCTGCGTGTGTGCGTGCACGTGTGTGTGTGTGTGTGTGTGTGTGTGTGTGTGTGTGTGTGTGTGTGACATCACTGAGACTGTGGACAGCTCCAGGGTCAAGTCTGGATGTGTTGTTAAATGCATGTGCACAGATTGGCGCAAACAGAATTGCACACACATGCAAAGCAACACACACTAATATGCACACACACACGCCATTAAAAGTGCGTACCAACACTCACACGCTCTTACACAGTTAAACAAACACAAACAGATGAGACCCTAGGCCACCCTGCAGATCACCCTGATCAGTGTGAGAGCTGTGTCTTCTCTGATCTAATATGTTTAGCAAACATTCATTTATTCCCCCAATCAATAACACAGAGCAGCATGTGTTTATGACTCTGCCTTTACTCACTCAGTTCAACGGCAGTTCACTGAAGCTGAAACACTGGTCTAGCCTCCAGTCTATCTCTTCTCTCTTCCAGTCAATGACTATGTCTCTGTCACTCTCTCTTTACATCACCTTCCTTCTCTCGCACATGCACACGCCTTTAATTATTTGCATTGTTTTGAACTTGCATTGAAAGATTAAAATCAATACTAACATACCTGGAGGCATATGGATAGAGGGAAATTTGGGAGAAACAATATTTCATGTCATATTTTCAGAACACGTATGTCTGCCTGGAGGTGCGAGTTAAAATCTTTGACGCACCACTGCAGTAGGAGGGAGGCCAAATAGAATTTTATGGTTCCTCTTAGCAAATAGAAAATGTTTTGATAAGGAAGCAGATGGAGATATACACATTTCCATCGCATTTTGATGTGCAAAAGCACCACACAGAGTGCGGGAGAGAGTAGTACCTTAGTAGTACCCTAGTTGCACTATGAAAGTAGAGGGACTCTAGCTTAAAAAAACGATTATACGGCATCTTCAAACATGCTGAATGATTCGCTATGGAGCCTTTACGCCCTAAAATTCCCAAGGTAGAAAATTATCCTGAATAAAACGTTCCAAAACGTAGCCGTGAATCAATGTCAGATGCAGGCTGAGTTTCATTTGAGGGAAACCGGTGCTTGCTTTAACTCTCCACTGAGAAACATAGAGTATCTGGTAAAGAATAGAGCTCATTCATACTCCCAAGTGCAGTAAAGGTATTTTATATGGGTAGTTATTATTGTTATCATAATTATCATTCTGTGTGTACCATAAAAGTGGATGATGGAGCATATATAGATGGTTGAGGCTGTAAATAATGGTTGTGGCGGGCTGTAAAGCTGTCCCCCCTTTTCTGTGGCAGAATAAATAATGTGTGTGCACGTGCTCAGCGCACATCTACGCCCATCTGAAATCTGCTTTGTTCTGTGAGGCGAGTTGGCACTGTGATGCTAACTAAGTTATCATGTAGGAAGTTGCTGTAGATTTATAGCTGGACGTGATTAAAGTCATTCTGATTTTTGTAAGGTGGGTAAACTTTTTATGTGAAGGGACAAAGTGAATGCCACTAAACCTGCTAGAAAAGGGCAACGATAGACGATACACATCCCAAGTGTGACTGTGGTCTGCATTGCATGTATGTGTGTGTGTGTGTGTGTGTGTGTGTGCATTTACAGTACAGTATGTGCTTCCCATTAGCCACGTACAGTACAGGGGCCAATGCACAGATGCCCTGAGTGGTGCCATACGGCCGATGGCTCATTAGAGCTCAGATGGAAGACATGAATCAAAGGAGGAGAGGAGAGGAAACAATCAATCTGCCTAATGGGAATCCCCTGTGAGGAGCGTGGGCCAGCCGTCCCAGTGCAGCTGTAGCTGTTTTTATATGTGACCTCCCAGCTTAAAATGTCCCCTCTGCTGCCATAGCCACCGCCACCGGAGAGCACAGGACACACACCGAAAGACACCAAAGCTCCACAACAAGCTATTAGTGCAGCGGCCTCCCACAGAGTGTGTGGGCGCCGTGGGGTGGTGATGTGGTTTCTAAAGCGGAGCCTGGGAGACCCGACGTTCCCATGTGTCTCCGGCAGCCCCCCACACATGTGTCGTCCATATCCTTCGTACCAGGGAATGACACCCAGCTTAATGTGTGGGGCTATCAAAGAAGCAACTGGGACTGGATTTATGGCGTGGAGGGCGCCTGTGTGATGGGAGGCATGCAGAAGTTGCATGTTTACTGTCAGCATGTGAGGTTGTGGCCAAGGTTAAGACATCATTGTTGTGGTACCGGGTAACTAGCACTTCATGAGGTCAAGGTTAGGTTTCCTCTCATAGTTTACCTGAACTTTCTTTCCTCCCACTCCAGTCTTCAGACAGCTTTCATAGGCTTTGATCTTGTACACTGCATGATCTCTGACTGCAGAAGACTACTTATCTATTCAGCGTGGGGTTGCCAGCAGCGCTTTAAGAATCGAGTTATGCTAAACAGAGGTTGATTTAAACCAGAGGTTGACCTCTGACCTGGGCTTGGGGGATAATGTCCCAGGCAAGGAGAGCAAAGTCCTGTTACCGTCCATGAATCAGGCCTGCACCGACATTATTTCAAAATTGCTTAGTTGCATGGAACTCCCTTTAGTGCTGAACGGACTTTCATAAAATTGATTTTCTGAGTACACCCTTTTAGCAGCTATAAGCTTGAAATATGAACCCTTCATTGCTGAAAGCATTTCATTTTTTTGCCCCTGTGACTAATGATCCAGGGAAGAAGTGTGTTTGAAATTCTCCTCGGCAGCCATTTCCATAATTAAACACTGCTAATTATAGAGCTTTGGCTGACTTTAAACAAACAGGCACAGTTGCGGAGCATGCTTTCACGCCTTCCAGTTGGAAATTTATGCAAATTGTATCTGTATTGTGCATTTTCTTAGATGAAACCGACAACATTAAAACACATCGCTCATGCTCACAAAGATCAGCCAGTTGCGCTGAGAGTAGTGCTGTGGAGAAAGCCATTGGTGGTTTGGAGGATTTACCCTGAACGGGTATGATGAGAATCAAAGGTTGCACTGTAAAAATATCAGATGATTGAGTGTGTTCACATGTGTTTGTGCATACATGAATATGCATTCATTCATTACCATGAGTGCCCTATGGTAGAAAAACTGCCCTGTCTTGGCCAACAAACACTTCTGCATTGTTGATTCTACTGCTATGATACTGCTTGTCAATTTATCAGCCTTTGACAGCAAGCCACTAGAAGCCATTATATCAGACAAATGAAAATTATATATGAAGATTAACATCAAGTCATTTGTTAGGGAGAAAATAACACTGCTAGGAAATAAACAGGGTGCAGGACTGAGAGCTATGCTGCCAGTAATTCACATATCAACAGCATTTAAATTATTAAAAAGATTGGAAATCATAATTGGCCATATATTTTTCCCATTCTTCTCCACACAAATGGCTCGCCTGGGGTACTTGACATTCACCAGTGGTTTGTAATGTAAATTACAGAACGTATTTTCTCCATATCTTAACAGCGGATGGAGTGATTGACTACTGAATATAAGCACGCTACAGGTGGGGGTCAATTATCATTTGAATAATCGAGCATCAGTGGCTGCCTAGCTTGCCTGTGAAGTGTGACACATTTTTATCTCTATGCATTTCAATGAAGTCAGACTGGTACATAAAAGGTTATCACCTAGGAAACATATTTGCCTAGGCGCAAGTTAAACAGGCAAGTGAGATCAGCATAGATATTCAATTTAACCAGTCAACCCTGACCTATAAATATTTCAACAAAACCCAATGAGGACCCCTCCCTCCACCCCAACCCCCATCTTTCCTTCTTTGATCCAATTCCATTTCAGCAGTGGGAGATACGAGGGAAGAGAGGGAGGAAGGACGTGGGGGGATAGAAGGGAGGGTATGAGAAAAGAAAGTCAAGCGTATTGTAGCTTATCTATTAAGTGAATTGTTTAATGCATCTGCCATCTTCTCACCCAAGGGACTGATGGAGAGTGAGAGGGGAGAGAGGGGACAGATTTACACTACAGGGCACTGGTGGCTCCAAAGTTGAGGACGAGATGTAGACTAATCTATAGTTGTGAGCTGACAAATCTGGCCTGACACAGTGCTCTGTAGCGGGTAGACTCAGGAGATGGGCATTAATCACAGCGTGTGCTCTGCACAGGCACACTGGGGACACCTCAAAGTGAGCTGGAGGTTACACAGGCGAGGGGATTAATCAATACAGCCCCATAATAACAGCCAACCGCCAGCACTTAAAGCCCCACCGGTACCAAGGCACAACACATTTACCATAGCCAGCTCGTTCACAGATACGTGGAGGCAGAAGCATGCACACACACCTGTGAGTTTCCCATTCAAGAATGTGTGAAAGACATCGGGAGCATGTAGACACCTCAGGCAAAAAGGAGGCGCAGATTCAATACAAATACATTCATTTCCTATCTTTTGTCAGGGAGGGATCAGCATATGTTGTGGAAACAAAAGTAAAAATCTAACTGGTGATAATTACAAGCTTCCATACCACTCCTCTGTGGTTGTCATAGCAGGAGTGAAAAATGGCTGGACAATAAAAATAATTATTTGTCTCAGGGAGGAGGACATTATTTTCTCAAAGGTGGGGCTATGTCAAACAAAGAAAACTGACATTTTCGCTGTGGCAATAATTACAGTAAAAAAAGTCATTGAAATGTTCAACATTGAAGCCCGGACCCTTTCACGTACAAACACCTCCATCTCGTGCCCACACCTCGTCTGAGAGCTGGGCAAACACTCTATAATGCCTCGCTGTGCTGTGATTACACCACTGCCCCGCCAACACCAAACTGACAAGCCCTCTCAGCCGGGAGTATACCGGGGACAGTGTTAGGGGGTGTGTGTGTGGGAGTTAGAATGGGACAGGGTGCGAGATAACTGAAGTCACCAGTGTGCAGAGAGCCCAAAAACTGGCTCAAGTGTTCTGTCACTGGCCAGCGCCACTCCGCCCCTCCCTCTCCGTACGAGCCTGCCACCCACCGAGACCTCGATCAGCAGCCCCGGGCCTGACAGCAGATCTGTCAGCCCTCCCGCCCCCTCACTTCATACAGTCAGTGAGGGCTGGTTTAGCAGGAAGCAGACAGTGTAGCAGGAGGTGAAAACTCCAGCTATTTGTCAACGTGGCGCCCGTGTCAAAATGTCAGGCCCGGGGACATTCCCCGTGCAGCTGGGCTGTTAGCTAAGGAGACAGGCCGTATGGTCGGAGCAGGAGCATGCTGTCACCGACCAGTCAAACTGCCTGAGACCGGCAATCAAGACCCTCTTTCCCTCTCTCTCCCTCTCCCACTTTATCTATCTATCACAACTCTCCTCCGTGCTCTCACTGACTCTTATCTATCTGCAGCTTTTTTGCCCCGACTCACTCAATCTCTTAGGCCATTCACTCTCACTCTGTCATCCACAGTTTCTCCATTTTTTATCTGAATCTTTCAGTCCTGCATATTTCCCCTCCAATTCATCAACTGATCCATCTACCTTCTTTATCACTTCCCGTCTACCAAAATGGAAATGGAAATTGTTTTTTTTTTAATTCATATAGTCAAAATTATTGAACTGTATCGTCCTCTTTTCCTCAGCACTGTATTTTTCCCACAATTTTGAAATACAAAGGGAGATGGGTGAGGAAATTGGGGTGAACAAAACAAAAATAAGATAGAAGTATGTATTAAGATTCAACCAATCACTGACAGGGTGCTGTTATTTCAGAATATTATCCTTAGGTTGTGAATTCTGCTGGTGGTGGCAGATTGATAGGCTGTCAAAAACAACTATTCCGGGGTAAAATCTCAGCAAAATAGTAAACATAGTGTTTGCTTGAAGTGCCAAGTCTGGTGGTAATTTCATTGTCTATGAGCCTGGCTAAGATACACTGGCCCTGCACGGTTCCAATCCCAGAAGATTAAGAGCTGAAATAACAATAACAGAAAATCAAATCAAGTAACATATGAAATGTGAAAAAACAACATTAACTGTATTCATGAGCGAGAAATTCATTGCTCTATCTTTTTTTAAGCTTCTTTGACTTGGCATTTACGAGGAGAGGATGGAGGATTTACTGTGGCAAAATGCAAACAGGGTATTTATGGGTCAAACACAGCCTAGCTGGCTTTATGGCAGATTATGGCCTTTTTTCCAGAAGAGAACACAAATTCAGTTTGATAGCGGTTTGATAACATTTAATTCTGATTCTTATTAGGTCATATAGTCCGATTGCCAAAGAGTTGCGGGGGGCTGAGGGGGGTTGGTTTGGGTTGGTTGATCTTTCATGACAATTTTGACAGTGTTGTAATTGTTTGTGTGTGTGTGTTTGTGTGTGTACGTGTGTGTGTACATGTGTTTCGCCTGTCTGTCTCTCCCTTTTTCTGTCCATTTTGTTTTTCTTATCTTAACACCCCTCCCAGAGTCCATCTGGTACCTTTGCTCCCCCTCAGAACGTGGGCCGATGGAATTCCCTGGCCTAATTAATGAGCAGACACTCACAGACGGCCAAAGGCTCACATGTCTGTCTCTGTGCACCACCTTGCCTCAGGAGGCCCTTTATTGAAAAGGGAAATAAATTAGATCAACTGGACAGAATGTACCAGCCAACGGCATGAAATGTCATACAGTTTTTTGACCAATGTGGCAGTAGCTGAAAGAGGATCATATGCTTTGAGATTGAAGTTGCAGAATCCACAAAAAGAAATAAATAACCATTTTAATTTCAAAAGGAACAATATTTCTGTGTTTAATCCAGAATTCTTTCATAGTTTTTCATATAAGCCAACGCCATGCATGAGTCTGCCATCAAATAATGTGTTATAAAGGTGCAACATACCTGTAGGTCTAGGTTTGACTGTATTTATCTGTCTTTGTGTGTTAGCCCTGCGATGGATGAGAGACTTGGTGATTTCTTGCCTCTGCATGCTTAGACTGGCTGCAGTCCACCCACAATCCTGAACAGAATGAGTGGCTATAAAAGATGAGTGGGTAGATTATGAAATGCTAAAAAAAAATAAAAATAAAAAATTATACATTATGCAACACAGTGGCACAAAGGCAATATGAAGCTACTGTAGCTGTCAAGCCACCCAGAGAGCGACTCCAGGATCGAAAAATCTTATCAATCATTTGATCGCTCTCTGTTTTCGTGAGTGCCAAACTTGTCCTGGAGAGCTCACAGGACAAGAGTGGAAGTTGCTGCAAAAGACAGACAGGCCGAAAGCTTTCCCTCAGTCTGTCTCAGAGTGAAAATGAACAAGAAATAATGTGTTTGAAAATATTTGCCTTTTTCTTGTCTCCTTTAGAGATGTGACATTATTAGTCATGAGGGACATCAATCATGCAGTGAGTTAATGACACATCCAGCCCATGAATCTTTCAGCTCCTTTCCCTAACCTCAACAAGGCATGCTGGGGCTGTTCCTGCTCAGCAGCTGCTGGAGCGAGGCTGTGCCGGAGCCCAGGCGGATTTGCCAGCACCGGCACTTTGATCTCAGCTTGTGGAACAGATAGCTGTGAGGCTGGGCCTGGATCTGGCTACGCTGGAGTCTGGATGCTGCGCTGCAAGAGGCACACACACACACACACACACACACACACACACACACACACACACACAGTAGCCCCATTCCCACAGGCCCTCCTCTCCCGTTCATCACACCTAGGACCCCTCTGTATGACCAAAAACTTCTGTAATTATGATATCAGTTTCTATATGTGTGCAGAAAGCCTGTGTTATGGTTTGTCTTTTCATGTTTAAGAAATACAAAACGCTCAGTTTAAATGAAATCAAATATGCGTTATTACACAAGTTGTTTTTTTTTTTTTTTTTACATTCTACACTACAGAAGTACCATGTAACTGAAATTAAATATTTTTGTAACTGCAGTAGGTCCATATTTTGACAGGACAGGCCTACTTCCAATGTCTGTTTCGCTCCTGAGGAGCCAGAATTCAGGAACAGCCTGCTCCATTCACACTCCCTGAGCAGCTCCACTGACATACTTTTCCTGCTAATGGGGCCACCTGCAGGTCTGTGCGGGGCCCCGTCCGGACAGTGTCAGAGGGGAATGCAGACAGAGCAGGCGGTGACGTGGGCGGGTGGTGCTGGGCATCTGTGACTGGCACCAGCATAAGAGCTCTTTCATTTCCCCCTGTTCTGCTGAGTGCCACGGGCACACACACAGAGCCGGGCACGGGTACAGGCCAGGGCACCAACACATGTCAGGAAATACTTTCTCTGTGATCTGAGTGAGCGGGGCCCGAGTTAATTCTCCCCTGACATTTGGACTGCAATGTGAAAGCTGCAGAGAATGCAAAAGAGAAAAGGATCATACAGAAATTTCAGAGGGAGGGCACTAATTTTACTCCTAAACATTTTTGAACACCAGAAAACTGACATATATTGTAAGTATATGTGCTGAAAGTATTTGATGGACCTGTCACATTTGAGCATATTCTTCATTTCCTTGTTATAACTTATGGTGGATGTTAAACTTCTTCTGAAGTATAATTACTTATTCATTGTCTTTAAATTGTATGCTCATGGTAGTTGCAGATGCAACCCCTTTATTTATCCCTTCATAATTTCTCTTAATGTTAATGTGTACAATATGACACAACATGATACAAAACAATGTGATAAAAGATGATCCAATGCCACATGATTCAACACAGCACAATGTGATACAAGATGATATGGTACAATATTATATGATGCAATATGACACTACACAACTCGATGTGACACAAAACACAATACAACACAATATGTACAACATGATACCATATAATAAGATACAACATGATGTGGTACGACACACTACAATACAATACAACGTGATACAACATGATAGGATATGATACAAGCAACAAGTCTTCCGAATTAAACCACAAAATACCCCGCTTGTCCATGCCCTCTTGAACCACACATAGAAGTCTTCTCTGACGCCCTTTCATGAGCACAGCATCGCTTGTCTGTGCCTCCCTACACAGACGTTGTCCCTGTGTCACCTTACTTCGTCTGTTGTTCTCTTCATAATTATGATGATTGCTGGAGGGCTTTGTCAGGGCTTTACTTCTGCATAAATATATATATTTTTTAGGGCACTCGAAACGACTGATGCTGCCATTCTTCTTGGGAGGACAGTCCTGTTACAATGCAACATGATGCGACAATACAATACAATACAATGCAATACGAAAGGATACAACATGATACAATACAATATGGCACTATACAATAGAACATTATCACATACAAGATACAATATAATACAATATGAAATGATATACTACAACATGACATGACATGATAAGATACATTACAACAACATACACTGCTATTAGATATGATACAATATGATATACAATACAATGCTATACAATATGTGACAAGGTATGATATGAAAAGTCAATCAATAACTAAAAAACATTCAAATCATACATGTCTACTCATATCAGCACTTGTATCTCATTCACACATTAATGACAAATATTTAAATATCCATTACTTGCAACAAAGACATGTTGCACAACATCTGTGGCACTGAGTCATTTAACTGCCAAATGTATGAATGAAAGACTCTTACAATTTAACTCACACTGAGTCTTCTACCTGAGGGCAAAAGCTGTATTTCAAAGCCGAGGATAAGACTGGGGTCAGACACTATTTTTTTCCAGCCTTCCTGATTACAGACACCTCATACAATAATTGTGTTTTAATTTGTGTATTTAAAGCAATAATTACGAAAACAAAGCTCACAGTACGAACCCGTTGGACTACAGTGATGAAAAGGGCATTCAATTAACAAAGCCTGGGAGTGCCTGCTACCTGGGGTGTAATTTCCTTAAACACCATCCTCAGCAGTTAAAGAGGGGTGTTAAAGAGAAAACACCATGCAGTCCTGACACACTGGGTCTTGCCTTGAGGCAGCTGTGCAAATTTATGGGTGTACTTTGCTCATTACACCAGAGAATAATCAGCCTTTTAAAACAAACCTATAATTTTCTGGTCCCGTGAAGTCCACAGGTCTATTCATATCATGTTGCTGCTCACCCTACTGTAAATTTCAAGCAAACACACCACTCCATCTATTTGTATGTGTGCTATGTGAGCTATTTCTTATTCATTGCACCTACTTATATGTACTAAGTGTAAATTGTATATTGTTGCTTTGCATTTGTAGTGGCTCCTTTGGAATAATAATAATGATAAGATCCTCGCTCTAAGGTACATTTGTCCAAGGGTTTACTTTATTATCTTTCTGATACAACTGATCACACACAAGCATGGAAAAGCAATGCAGATAACTGATCGAACACATGTGTGACAGCCTACTCACACACTCAGCTAACAAGGAGCTAATAAAGTCATGGGTCTAGTATACATTTATTCAACCTGAAAATACTATACATGATAAATGCTGAAAATCAGTCATGTGAGATCTTCACAGTTATAACTTGCTTTAAATTATCTCATCAGTAAGACATAATTCTTGCTGACAGACTACCAAACACATGCTCACAGCTGTACACAGTTCACCAAAAACTCCATCACTGGAGGCGGAAACCTGAACCTCTGTTCAGAACAAAGTGGAAAAACACAGGCTCAGTTAAGAGGGAATCAAAAGGAGAACGATTTAGAAATTCAAAGGGATCAAATGGTAGCTTTATTAGGAGCTGAAGCCGTGCGGCTCAGTGGAATGAAAGCCTGGTCTGTGCTGGGCCTTACTGGCCAGGTCAGGCGAGACACCCGGTGAGAGAGAGAGCACTCAGGCCTGGAGGAGCCTTCACACCGTCAACCAAACCCTCAGGGGTCATCCCACCCTCCTGCCTTAGCATACCGCTGCACTAATGCCTTTCTCAACAGGTACAGTGAGCAGGGGGGCAGCCAGGTAACCCAACACTGATGGGATCACTCAGCCGCTCTGCAGGCAGGGCGGTCATTTTTTGTGATCATCGTGTTAGCATGGTCACTTATGAGATGGCAAGCTTTTAAGTGAATGGGCTAAATGAGTGGGAAAAGCATTGCTCCGAGCAGCGAATGCAGGTGACGACAATTCAGGTCAAAGATTATCTTGCGTCTTGCAGGGGTGTGTGGAACAAATCCAATTTTTGCAGCAGGGACAGAAAGTAAAGCAGGCCAAAGAGGATATCATTCATAATTACAAGGCTTAGCCAAAGCAAATGCTCCCCCACAGAGAACTGCAACAATGGCCTTAATTACATTTTTTTCCTCCATCCCCACCTCAAAGTAAAAACATGGATGACAAATTTGGCATTGGGATTCCAGCTCATGGCTACTCTCTGTGCCAATTTCACTTTTTTGCTCGTTGCCAAGACAAATCATATTAACACGTTACTAAAGAATACTAAAACCTTTTGGCTACATACCAGCCTACTGGTGCCAGTAAACTTCATTAAAGCGAAAAATGCTTTTAGGAAACCTTTCCTCAGTTGCAATTATAAATAAGTTCCTTCATGGAGCCCCCCGTCATGGGTGGGCTAGCAGCCCAGGGGCCACTGGCGTGCAGACAAATGATCACTAGCCTGAATGGAAAGCAAGCCCAGGGAGCCGGCTCAAGTAACTGCTTTGTTACTGAATAAATGTCGCCAGCAACAAAGTTTACAAAGGACCATTTGTCAACATGTTTATGCAATAAAGGTCTATAACTATGGTGACGATAGCCCCCCCCCCCCCCCCCCAAAAAAAAAAAAAAGTGTCTGAGCCCATTAGGGAGAGGAAAGTTGCCTGTCCTGACATAACACAAAATAGCCTTGGTGGGGACTGGCTAATAGTGCTTGGATTGAAGAGCACAAAAGACTCAGTGCGTGATCCAGTGTGAACATGTAAGGTGAGATGCCTGGAGCTTGTGAGTACGACAATACAGGAGACTCTTACATATTACCGCCAAAGGCCTCTGTCTCTGCCTGCCATCACTACTGGTAAAAACAAAACTCTCCCTGAGTGCCTTTAATAAATATTCAGTTCATTCAATTCGAGACGTGCTTCGCAATTCTGGCAACGCTCACAATTTTTCAGCTTCCTTGCAGACCCCAGAGGCACGGGCAGGCACATATGACATATTAATTTAGTCTTAAATTGCATTACTTATTACTTCATTTATTTGCTTAAGAAGCACTCCCAAATCTGGGAAACCTGTATGTTTTACCAAACTGCAAATGAGCAATCTATTGAGACTGAACACATTTCAGCAGATTAAGGTTAAATTTCCATTCAAGCGGACACAATAAATATGTAGATTACTACAATAACAAAGCAAAGTGGAACTAGTTAAAATCTCCTTACTGTGTCATCTTCACAATAACCTTTGGTGCCATAAGCTTGTATAACACCAAGTGTGTCACAGCAAAAACAAAGGAGGATTTCCATGACATGGTATGCCAGTTAAAACACAATTAGAGATAATTATCATACGTACAAAATCAATTGTCGGATTAAAGAACACAAGTCTTCACTGAATGTTGTGAAGATGAAAGCACGATCATGTCTTGCATGTCAACATGTTTCTGCTTTGCACAAATTGTTCAGCAAGGCACTTTTCAAAGAAGTAGGAGAACAAGACCTGGTGGTTTGGTTCTGCTCAAAATGTTCTTTTCATACTCTCATTAGATGAAGAGAGCTGCTGAGTGCTGAGATCCACTGACAACCTATTAGGACCTTTTCATCTACAGCTTGCCTCCTGAGACTCCCTAGAGATGGTGCTATGAATGGGGGAGCTGTTCGAAGAGGCCAACCAAAGGCAGTCAGCTGTCTCCTCGCCACTCCATCACTCAGTGACCCCTCCACAGGACACGCCAAACCAATCAGCAGAGAGGCCTTTAAAAAATCACCCTACCTGTCCCAGGCGATCCGCGGTCAGTTAGCAGATCCCTCTCTGATAGGCAGGGCCAGGGTAGCTGGAGGAAGGCCCTCATTTCAGAGAGGCCATTAATCTTTCTTTCCTTCTCTTTCTGACACCTGAACCAGACCCACCCAGCAGCCAGCCGCTTTGCAACCGCCTCCTCTCTGGACTCGATAAGATCTGATCAGAGCCACGCGGCAGGCCGCCCGCAGAGGACCAGCACCACTATACTACCTTGAAACACATGTATGAACACATGCATACAATGTAAAAAAATATTATATACACTGACACACAAACAGACTCTTTTTCTAAGCTCACTAACAGGAAACCATCTGAGACTGACACTGACAGCGAGCTGATCCCTTCCCCTCATCTCTACCACACTCACACACACAAACACATCTCTACCTGACAATTTCTCTCATTGTAGTCAGACACCAAACGGAAGGGAGTTGAGGGGCTTTAGAGATGACTTCCGACACTCACTGCAAAGGAGGCACCTTAAAGATACTCCTGAGGATGGGGGTTTGCCTAAATGCACGTTTGTTTGAACACACACACAGGTGCACTCACACCCAGATGTTATTCCTGTGTTACTGACACTAAAATGATGTTTCTCACTGAAACCCCTGATACTGATGCTTCCTCATGAACTGGGTGGATGATGTGATGACAGTAAGTTCAGAGGATGCCGATGATGTGCAGTGATACGACAGCTTACAGCTGTGATACCTGTTTAGACAAACCCTCTGACAACAAGATGTGTCACTAAGCAAGGCTTTAGCACAGCCGATTCCCTCATAACAAGATGCGGATTTGCTTGCCTTAGAAGTACGGAGACTAGTCTCGAAGCCTCTCTTATGACGGTTAGCGCTAAGCCACAATGTTTACACAGCCCCTCGGGGCTATTTCACTTCCCAGCACCAAAATAGCAGTCATCTCCCAAATCTTCTTGTGAGGAGAGAAAGTCTCATTGATGAGGATAAGAGGAGAAAGGGACAAGACAACCTTGGGGATTAGTGGCCCTAAACTCTTGCACAGCACACTCCACCGTCTGGTACTGTGCATTGAGCCGTCTTGACAGGGGGGGGCCGTGTGGCATTTGAGGAGGTTAGATGGGGTCATGGAACGTTGCTCAGCGGGGATTAGGAGGCGTGTGGCCCCCTTCGTTTTTAATCAAACCCTTGCAATCAGGTCAGATTACAATGGGATAAGCAGCTTCAGCACGTTGTGTGGTTAAAACTCCTGTCTTGACGGGTCTCCCAAAGTCCCCTGCAACTAGAGGAGGACTGCATTATGTCAAGAAAAAGCAAATTATTTTCCTAATTGCTTTTTACAAAGTGGCTTAGCTAGAAGTGGTGGAGCAACATCTAGAAATATTGTTAAAGTATCTAATATTGACTTTTCTATGATTTTTATCACAGAAAATCAGTTAATGTCTGAGATGATTTTTGTGCACACCCTTCTTTGCAACCTCTTTCTCCGGTCCAATCACACCTTTGCTCTTTTTTCACTAATGTCCCTCGGGGCAAATTCTCTGTCTTTTAATGCTGCCCTTGTGTTGGGCACTTGCCTAAATTTGGAGTAAGTTTATATCAAGCAGGTTAGTAATGACTATCTCTTGTTTGCCGTTCATCAACAACAAAGTCTGGCTGTCAGAGAGGGGAAAGTTCTCCGCAGGCTTTTTTGATAAAGAAAAGAAAATCGGTTAATGTCTGAGATGAGTGCAGCTGCTGGTTTGATTCACACACACCTCTTTAGATCTATGCCAGGCAGATCACAGAGGGGTTTTGTCGCAACTGACTGTTTTACTAGTTGTTTCAACTCTGCAGAGCTTTTCTGAAGAGTTAGGTAAACAGTGTTAACAAGGTGGAGGTTTTCATGGTCTGACTGAACAAAAGCCAGAGACGAGGCACTTTGCCTGCGCTACCATCCAGCACGATCACTATCCTTAATCTGGGAGTCAGGCTGCATACCTTCTGAATTCTCTGTAAGAACATGGAGAGAGGAGCGGTCCGTGGAACTTCAAAGGGGCCGGGAGACGCACATGGCTGCTAATTTTTCAGACTGGGCATATGTGGCGGAGAGCTTGGATTTGAGGCTCTCCTCTCACTTCAAAGCCAGGCGCCTTAAAAGGTCTGGCTGTGTTTTGACGTGGATCTGCAGAGGTGAATGAGAATCAAGCACCCGCTGCAGACCCTTCAGAAGTCAGGCTCACTCTATTTAACCCCCCCTCCCCAATTCTCCCTCTGCACACACTCACTCCTCCCTGCCTTGACAAAGAGAAGAAGAAAAACAAGAAAATTCAATAATGCCTTTGAGAGGCAGGATTACCTGAGGAGACGCCTGCGCTGCTATGCCGCGAGTGAAATCTCATGTGCCCTCCTCTCCGTCTGCTCTCACCACACCCCTCCCTCTTTTCACTCCTCTCTGCCTTCTACTCCCGAACTTGGCTAAAGACAGCCCTCAAAAAGCACATCAAAACTCTCCTTTGATGCCATGGCAGGCAATTAACCCCTTGAGTCCAAAATTACAGATTGCTGGGGATGTGACACATTTTGGATGGGTTGGGTGGCAAGTGTGCATGTGGCTGCTCAGGGGGGTGTGGGACTGGGGTAGATGGGTGGGTGTATTGTTTGTTTGTTTTAAAGCAGGCTACTTCTTTAATGAAGTGATGCCGTGGCAGATTTGAGACAACCCATTTCTGTCAGTTTGAAAAGTAAAGTAGGGTAAACCTCTAGAGAAGGGGCTAGCTTCACCGGAGGAAGTGTTTGCACTCGATTATTTGTACTCCTGCTCACTTCTGATGAACAATGCTGCAATAGAGAGGGAACAAAGGAGCCAGGCTCCTAGCGAATTTTAATTAAGTTGTGGGCGCAGCCAAACAATGATGAGGTCTATCCCAATTTCAACTGTGTTTTTGTGTCACTCGCTCCTCTTGTGCTGCTTTGCATAAAAAATAATTAGGCTGGCTTGGAGCAGCAGTGGTGGATGGAGATGGCAGATAAAGGCCAGTCTTCCCTTGACTACTGTGGGTGATCAAGTACATTATACGTCACTGGATATTAACATAGATTGAATGCCATGTGCAGTTTTGGCACTGCAAAATGATTAACAAAACGTCTTTATTTTGGAGACTCATCCTTTGCAGGGCAGGTGTGTAGCAAATCTTGCCAAGTAATGTAATGACACTGTAAGGTGTCACAAGCGCTACAGGATGTGACAAGAATGGCCAAGTGTGATTCCAGTCATCCTGTGTGCCGTGACTGGTGACCCCTGGCAACAGGGGCTATCTGTCTGATAAAGTGCTATGGCTGTTGCTGTCCGCGGCACTGACATTATACACGTCAAAACACCTGAGACCTTCGGCGAGAGGCATTCAGCTCCAGCAGTCTGTGCGCACCAGATAAAACACAGCACAGGCCAAATAACAGTGTTAGAGCTGAAAAAAATGACTGATGAAGATGTGTACACACACACACGCACACACCTTTCTGTTCTTGCTCCTACAGTTTATTATTCATGCAAGCCCAGACCTACCACAGCTTCCTCTTGTGGTGAGTCCTGTTTGTGTCTTGCACCCATGGGTCTTTCACCTGCTAGCTTGAGAGTTAGGGATGCTGTCAGTCATGGCAGTGGGCGTCCTCATCTCTGTTTCACATACAAGGCCTCAGAGTTGGCTCTCTGCTCACTGCCAGGCACTCACACGCAGTTACCCAAGTTCAAGCAAACATGCAGCACTGTGATCTTGACAATTAGCACATATCAAAGGTTTTGGGTACACAGGACAAATGTGCAGTTATTCTCTACTGACGACCAATGAGTCATTTTTCCTCCTTCGCTGCAGACTCCCTGCCTCTTTATCCTGCCAGATACAGGCAAAGGCTTCTGATCTCCCCAAGACATTGTTTTACGGAGGGCTTTTGCGCCGCCCTCCCCTGGCAGACAGAGAGATTACACAGTGATTATAAGCAACTCAATATTGTATGACAGCCTCTTCCACGTGAGGGACTTACGATCATGTTTCATTAATTCAGCTCGAATGAAGCCTCATTTCAAGCATAGAGGAGCTTAAGATTTATGTGAAATTAATAACATAACAGATGTCTTCAGAATATTGTATCTCTAGTATAAATAAGGGAAATCAGATTTTATTCCAAAAATGCATAAATAAATAAATAAAAACTATAGACCTGTGTACAACCGAGCTTACAGGAGTGGTACCTAAGAATTCAGTGGCTCTTAACTTACATCATACATTGTAAAGGTACCGGGGGGGTGTCAAGTGACAGATTTGTATCAAATGGCCTTATTTAACACTGCCTCTCGGCTAATACTGGCAAGCCACAGCAAGCATCGTGTTGGATATTTCAATAGGATGTAATCATCCGGGATCTTGCTGAAACATGGTATGCATCAGAGCTTTCCTTTTTTTAATTTTCATGAGTTGCCATTACTTCTCATCTATTCTTTTCTTCTGTAACAAAATGCATCTGTGTTTCGAAAATGTCTCATGCACTTTGTTCAAGCTCAGGGAGCCCTACACAAGATAGCCTCAGGCCAGAACCGCTGTACTCCCTTTCCCTTTTGTATGCACTGTCTCTCCGCGTAGACTAAATATGGGGACAAGAGCTTCACAGCCTACTGTCTTGCATGGTGCTGCCCTCCCCAGGTACTCCACCAGCGCAGCTCAAACAGAGGCAGTGGGGAGACAGCATTTCTCGCTTCAAAGAGGAGAAAAAGATAAATCATTCAGGTTGGGCTTTTGTTCCAATATGCCACGGCGCTGCGATCACAATCCCTTTTTCCACTCTCTTTGTTTTCAAACTAAAGCATCTGGATGTGACAGTGAATCTGACTTCCTCTGCAGGTTGTTTATGCAGCTCAATCACTTTAATTCTTCAAATTTGAAATGACACCATTGAAAAACGGAGCTGTGAGATCATCTTGTGCAAAGATTGGCCACTTGTCATTTAAGAAAAAAGTATGTACACACATATAGTGCATTTTCCCAAATGCTTAAATGTAGAGATATGTACTGTGATTAATTATTAATAAATTATTTCAAACTGGACAATAAAGGGAGTACAGTGACAGGACGATAAGTGCAAGCTTTAAGATGAAATGCAATTAAAATGTGATTAATAGAAGCAAAACTAACAAACTGACAGTGATCACTGTTATTTTTGAAGCAATTTGAGCTGACACAGATATTGATTTACTCTATAATTAATTTAATCACATTTATTCCGCTCCACTAAGTAGGCTGAACCATGAATTCAACTTTCTGTCATCTTTACTGGAGAGGGCCTCTATTTATTCATGCTCTCAGTCGCTGATGTGAGCCCTGTGTACGTCTTTGTCAGGCGAAACTACGGAACTCCTGTCTACGCCAGCCTGCCATCCAGCCTGGTTAAGTCATTTAAAGGAATACAATGCAAACAGAAAAAACAATAAAGGAAAATCTGAGTTATTAAATTGGATATTGCGGTAATGCATAATCTAACTTCATCTCAATGGATCTGATGGAAATTCTTTGTTTAGCTAGAGAGCTGAGGCACTCTAATAATTGAAAAACCAATTCAAATTTATATGAGAGCCGGGTCTATGCAAAAGTGGGCGGATGGAAGAATGAGGTGTAGGGGTGCATTAATCTTTATAACATTATTATTTTTTCTTCATTTCTGGAATAACAATTGTCTGCTGTATAATAGGATCAAAGTGAGTTTGCTAATAATGTCTGAAGAAAAAGGGGCTTACAGTATGTCAGTCAAACACTTTCTAATGGCGTCTCATTCAGTCTGAACTCAGCAAACCTTTGCACTGCTCACTCTGCTTTACACATCAATGGGCACAGTGGCCCTCCAGCTCCTGCCGAGAACACAGCGAGGCAGAATAAAACACAGCATTGTGCTAAACTGTCTTTAATCTATTCGCTGCTAGGGCTCGGCTAATGTTCAGTCTTTCTGTTTTATAATTACATCTAGACAACAACTAGTACAACTCTTTAACATTCGTCATACATTCGTGCTACATCACATCATCACACCATGGAGGTTGTCAGGAGAAGGAGCTTAAAAGAGCCAAAGCCTCTTTGCGTGCCTGCAGAAATTCAAATGTTTCTTTGACTGACATCCAGATACTTCAGGTCATGGAGGTGAGTTAGGAGACTTGGAGCAGATGGTGGGGGATTGAAAGTGTATCAAAGTGACATGGTGTTAATTTACTAATAAATAGGGGAAAAAGGGTAACAGGGGGTCCAGAAGAGGGAAAGTGCTACTGCTTATGGCCCCTGAGGTGATGTGTGGAGAGACATGAGCCCAGAAGCTCTGGCCGCTTGCCAGCGCTAACTGTACTTCTCCTGCTCCTCCCTGCTGAGAGAACATCCATCTCCCTCCCCAGCCTGACACTCCGTTTATTCCCACATTCATTTGTCATGTCCCCAATCAGCTGGATGAATAGAAATGCTGTGACCATGATGGATGGTGATTCTAATTAAGACCAAAAAAAAATCTACACTCAACTTGAGATGCTATTTTCTTTTTCCCCTTTTTCTGTTTATCTAATATGAGGCTACCCCCCATCTTTTTTCTGCTGGTGGTGAGTGATGGCCTTTACAGTCACTGTCAGTCAGCTGTAGGTCACCTGACAGCAGAGTGAGAGAGAGAGGAGGGATGGGGAGTGGGGGCAGCTGAAGTAACTCTGGACCCAGGACGCTTTTGTTTGTTTGTTTGCTGTGTTTTAAACAAAGAGCGCATGGCATTGAGAATTCCATCTGAAGGAACTCCCCTCAGAGATTAGTTATTCAAAGGCATGCAAATGACATTGCCATGTGCTGGTTTACAAGGGGGCTGTGTTCATTTTGGATCTGCTTAATTGCTTCATTTCTAAAATAACTTCTCTGTTGTTTACCACCACAATACAGATAAAGGCTGTGAACAGCAGAGCTGTAGCGCATTTGATGCATCCATTTTTTTATTTGCTGTTTTTTTTCTTTGCTTTTTTGCGTTGTGTGTGCTTTATTTTGTTTGTTGGTCTTCAATGCGTGTATCAAAAATTCAGAGGGTGCTTTTTAAAATACAGTGTGATGTGGGTGAGCTCTTTTTGACAGCAATATTGCAAGCATAAAAAATGACAACGGCAAAAAATTAATGAGCAGAAACAAATCTTGAACTTCTAAAAATTGCAAAAAGATCACCTCAGCACAATCTGCATAAAGATAGAAAAGTTGTTACACATTCATTTTATGCCTGTTTAGGCTGATAATTGTACTTCAGAAATCAGTGCCATGTAACCTCTATAGGCTGTAATAGCCAACCGCAAAAGTGCAAAGACTGCACTCTGCCCTTGGGCAGTCTTGGAACTCAAGTTGGAAATGCAGCAGAGCTATCTACCAACACAATTTTTCTTTTTGTTTTCTTGTCCATTTTAACTAGTTTTCTTAAGAATAAAATACATTTGAATTATAAACAGTCCATATCTTACAGGGATTAAATGTAGGCTATCTCTGTTTTGCTAGATATCTGTCTGACTGTCTGTCCGTGTGTCTGTGTGTCTATCTGCCATACTGAAATCAATATAGGCTACTGAACTTATGTACAGTTTAACAGGCTAAATTTAAATGTGTGATTTAAAGGTTGATTATCCTATTTAGGTCTTTTGACCAGATGTCAATTTTCTGCTTCTTGCCTTAATAGTGCAGTGTTGCTGTCAATTAAGCACAAAGAAGGGAAAAAAACAAACAATAGTATCTGTATTTTCAAAGCCAAATTAGATAAAGATTGAAAGTGTCTGGCATTATGCATGAGATTACATGGAGAAAATGATAGTCTCTGGGAATAATCCAGGGAAAGAAGTCCAGCAGCACTTGTGTCCCGGGGAGTGCAGACAGGCCGGCTTCATATCTGTGGAAGTAAGCCATGCGTGACATGCCTGCACTCCTTTTAAACATGCAATGCCGGCAGGGACCTCCGCATTTTAAAATCATTGAAAAGAATCAATTATTGTTAATGCAACAGGGGCAGCCAAGCATGTAACACATGACATATCTTCGCATTTCAGTTTGGGGAGCCTAAAGCAGCATTTGGACTATCTATTGTAAGATTCTGTAGGGTAGCCAGCATTATTCTAAACTGATTCCCATAATATGTGGCATATACATCCCCTCAATGATTCTGGATACATTTCTAATGCATCTTTTGTGAAGACTAATATCAGCCAACAAAGAGTGCCAGATTTGTTATATCAGATACAAAATAACATACAGCCATGTGGTGGTGTTTTCAGCTATCATTGAATCATAGCAGGTAAAATGGTTGCCAATTTAATGAAAAACTACAATAACCGCCTTGTGGTTGAATGCGTCTGCCAGCTAGTCAAGCTGCATTAAATCCATGTCTGTCTAGACTCATTTAACATATGTAGTGAAGACTTTGAAGGAATTTAATAAAAAATATTAAGTGTATTCTTTGGCAAACTGGAAGTTATCTCTATATTGACAAGTATGATTCCAGTGAATAATGACCAGAGAGAAACATACTGTCTTCACTTAGAGACCATTTTTCCAGAGGAGTACAGAGGACTTATAGAGAGCTGCATCACATGGAGCAACAACAACCACCATAAGCTCAATATAGAACCAATGAGCTTGTGGTGAACTACAATGCTTCAAATATGGACGTTGCTGCAAAGAAGCTACAAACTGTAAAATGTGGAAGCTTCACACACATCTTCACACCAACAGCACAGAAGATCTTTACAATCAGCACAGTTTGAAGGTGGACACCCAAGATGAGTGTCTGACCAAATGTGAAATAAGGCCACAATCTCACCTTCTGTCCCTGAGTGTTGTTGAATAATGGGAAGAAAAGTGTTTTTGCATAACATTATGCAATGGAAGTTTATGATACCTACATAAGGACATACTACCTTACTTTTAAGGCAGTATTTGTTTTTTATACTCAAGGGAACATGGCAGTATCTCTTCAAACCAAAGTCTCCAGTGAAAACTGCTGTGAAAGCAGTGGTTTTTGAATTGCTGTCCTCAACTAAGCCTTTCAAAATAACCCCAATATTGCCTAAATATTCTTATTATGTACATCACATAACCTGCTTTACTTCCAATCAGCCCGGAAGCCTTACTTCAGCTTTATATCAGTAGTAACATGCTTAATCCCATGTTAAACGGAATAACACATAATAAAAGGAAAAAAATAAACATCATCCCGTGGTCAAGGCCTAAATCTCTTTTCCATGTCCATCCTGAGTGGACAAGCAATGTTATTTATTGTGAAACAAGGCGGAGACAAGGATCAGAGCTCCTCTTTGGGCACCATCTGAGGACTGAACCACTGTTTTCACATCATATCCCAGTGTATACAAGCTGTAAACCCGCATTGGTACGGCCTGGGCCCTTTGTTAACACTTGTATATTGGTCCTCCTCTTGATCAAACACACTCACAAATATTGATCGCAACAAATTTTTGAAATTGTCCCCATCGCCAGAACAGCAACCTTGAAAAAAATAAGAGGTAATGCAGAAGAGGATTGCCTGTCTTGCTCTGTCTGTGGTGTGGAATGACCCCCCCCACCCCCCACCCCATCCTTCTCCAGTGCCTGTGTATGCTTATGCTGGCTGTTCTTGTTTGAGGGGCATTGCTTGATCATTCATTATTAGCTCACGTCTGTCAAACCAAACAATGAATAGACTGCTCAAAATTGATGACTATATAGAAGTGCATATGAGCAAAAAGGCTTTCATTTAGTGCCCTACTCTCCATGTAGGAGGTGACAGCCATGATGGATATGACACTATACACCAGATTTATCTTGGAAATGGAATAATTATGCACTTAATGCATGACTGGTGGTCTGCATTTATACTGATAGCTAACAGGGTAGGCAGCAGGATAAGCAGAGGGGGTTGGACAGTAAAATCCCTGAGGCTTTATAGCCTTGGGCCCAATTGGAAATCTTTAACTACTGGAAAATACATTTTCTTTGGTCAAGGTTAAGATACAAGTCTACATATGCCAAGTGACACTCTGACAGTGTCACCTCCACAGGGACAGGCGGCTCATTGCAAGGTGACCTTAGAACAGCTAATGGTGACTAATACTCCTGTAGAGGGAAGCTGAGGGTCATAACACGCCACACCACTTACAGGAGAACGACACAGAGACACCAGCTTACACGATCAATATGCTGCATTACAAATTCCTCCATCTTTCTTTGTTCCTCTCTACAAGATCAGACACGGAGACATATAATGTAGAAATAATGTAGATTTCCATCCAATCTGCTGTGAAGGCAGAACACAAACACCTGGCATGTAAATGCTCACTGTTTCAAAAGAACGACTTTCCATTACAAGTTCTCAGTTTGGCTGTTGCTCAGGGAACTGAACAAACAGCTTTACATGCAGCGTTGCCTTTATAATTGAATGTGCATTTCTCAGACATCAAAATGATCTGAATGTGGTGATGGAGGCCTCTCTCTTCATTTTACCTCAGCCTAACTTCAGACAGGGTTTCTCTTCTTATACCGTGGGGGGAGGATGGAATCCCTCAGTAGTGTCGCAGAGTGTTCCCTGTAACACTAGACAAATAATCCGTCTTTCTCAGAGGCGTGAATGCATTTTACAGGTATCCGTCATCCAAGTGTCAATCCTGCCGGCAGATTTCACACGCCACTGCAGCACCGCACCTCTGCCTGCTCACTTCTTGATTGCATAAATACTCCCAGTGACACAGTGGACTGCATCCAATTCCACACCCGCTCAGACATCTCAGGGTGCACATGCACAAGTCATGAGAGAAAGAAAAAAAGAAACATTAACTAATAAACACACAGTGCCAGTTGAGGACAGGGTGCAGCTTTCATTTGCAAGACTAGCTTCTCAACTCATGAACTTGTGAGGTTCTGGTTAATAGATAGATAGATAGATAGATAGATAGATAGATAGATAGATAGATAGATAGATAGATAGAGTGTACAAATGAGTGAAGCTGGGAAATTTGCAATTTGTCATTTGGGAAAAGGGCCATCAGAGTGCTTAATACCTCATATTAGGTAAATACTCTGTGTCTCCACACCTCAAAGACAGCTACTCTGTGATTAAAGTAATTGTGGTCATTAGCCTTGCATGTTTTTAATAATAAATTCCCAGGGGTTTAGTATGATTACACTGTTGTGCTGAGGCCCTTTGAAAAGCCACAAATCCACCCTGGCGCTAAGCTATGTACAACAAATGTTACAATGCTAAATTCCAGGTACAGGATGATGAACAGCAGCTGAATGGGAAAAGGGTTCCAATCCATCTTGTGGGTTCCTATTCATTTCTGTTCCTGCGGTTTTTGAAGTGTGCGGTGGTGGTACACTGCCGTACCTTTGATCAGCTGATGGAGACAATGCCGCTCTCCTCAGCCCTGTGGCATGGGGGTTTACCTGCTGCTGAGTTAGGTATCACAGCCAGGGAGCGAGCACCTTAAAGAGGCTTTAACCCTCCTCTGGATCAGGCTGACATGATTCATGTGGGCTGGGTGTGGATTTGTGTCCCTGCTGTGGCACAGCGTCTTTCATGTCAGGCTGTTTATGAGAATATGGAGATGGGTTTTGCGTGCTTGCGGGTGTTCCTTAAAGCAGCGATACGACCTCAGGCTGGGCTTGATCCTTGACGAGTCAGAATCTACCTCTCGATGAATCTCTTGTAGCACACTTAATACCCATAAGAACATGGTGCACGAGGCCCCTCATCTTGGTAACAGAAAGGAATTTGAGAGCAGATTAATATTATGAACAGTAATATTCCCCCGGCGGCATCTGCATGCGCCAGGGATTACAGGGCTCTGGGGTGATTACCGGCAGGGGAAGAAGGGTTACAAGTCCAAAAAACTTTTCATCTTCACCCAGGGCACGAAAGCACACACATAGAAAGACATGTAAACACATCATAATAGAGTGTCTGTAAATGTGTGCATGTCTGTTTAAATTTGTGCCGGGTTGTGTTCATCACAGCAATATGTTTCTTTAGATTCTTTACATGCTGTGTTATGATGCACGGATAACATTTTCTAATATGTAAGCTCACCTATTGTCCCACCTCTTTTTTATCCATTCTGCAGTCCTGCAATCAGATACATATATTAATAAACATACCATGGACACACATGGACTGCATTACATTGGGTCTAGCCTATGCTAGATTTAGGCCTTTTTTTGTGTGTGCACATTATTAATCATATGAATTACTGCCACTATATCTTTAAAGTAGCCACTTTCTGTGATTATTTAATCTTTTTCTTCTCTCCCAGATGTGTGAGTGCACTATTAGTTTAATGAATTAAGAAAGGAAGCATACAAGCCAAAGGGTAGCACAGCTAATCTCCCATAGGACAGCATCAGAGATCCCTCAGGGCTCCATGTCCGGCCCACTGTAGATATCAGTTTCCTGTGAGGCATGAGGACCTGCCAGGCTTAAGGCCCTGCTCACTCTAAGCCTCATTATTCCCCTTGCCACCGGGCTGACGCCAGGCCACGCGTGCAAAGCAAGCCAAGGAAATCGCCTTCAGGACTTGTCTTATGACAGAAGACTCAGCAATTTCCTCAGCACCTTTTGCGTGAGGATAAACACAAAGTCCACTTTGGCCATGTGCAACCAATAAGCCGGCTTAATGAAGGCCAGGCTGTGCAGGCAAAGGGGGGGGCTGGAGAAGGCTGAAACGGGCCTCTCATGTCTGAAATTATCCAGAGGAAAGTGGTCTGACATGCTGTTCTACTGCTAGGTGGTGGCGTGAAAGAAAAGAAACAACACTGTTTCCATTTAGAGTTAAGTTGGAATCACAGTGCGCCAGAGATTGCACACATTTGTGAGAGAAAAACAGCAGGATATTTCCCTTCTTTAGACTCTAATGTTGACTTTGTAGATTCCACAAGGTCTCAGGGATCGAGTAGAGGAAGGAAGGCTGGGGGCACTGCAGTACACCGCCATGCAGAGTCTGAGTTTGTCAGCAGCTCATAAGCCTGAAGTTCAAAGAGCAATCTGATAGAAAAGCTGTCTTGGCAGTGGTTTCCTCCCGTGTGTTTGCCAGCAGACTGCTTCCGTCGGACTGCACCCAGTAGTCATCAATTAGAAAACTGAAGGGTGCCATCCACACACAAGCACAGCCACTATTTGGGTGTGAGTTTAGCAGACAGCATTGCTGAAAAAAAATCAGACCTACAATCATACGGGACCAATAAACACAATGTTATATGATAAGTGCTTTCAGTCTGCAACATTCCTTGCCGTTTTTGTTTGAGCTTACTCATCAAAAACAGTTCTGCTGGTAAAATATGATCAATCTGCTGCAAACTAAATACAAGGTAGTTTTGATAAGTAGTTTAACATCTGAAAATAGAGGACAATAATTCTGCATGGAACCAAATGAAAGAAAAGAGAAAACAAGAAAATAACTCTTGGACATTTTTTTTCTCCCCAAATATGTTCATTATTATCACACAGCAGATTACTGCATTTCAGCCCAATCTCATACAAAGTAAGATCGCTAGCATAAAGGGGATTATCTTCTACCATGCATGCTGTAGATAAAGTAGGTAAGTAAGTAAATTATTATTTGAAAGCAATTCATCATCAAAGTGACTATACCTGTTACTGCAAAAAATTACAACTATTTTTGCTCCATAGCTTTTCTTGGATGACGATTTTGCCACATTAAAGAATACTGGCTTCTTTAGCCATTGACTGGCTGCCTCTGCATCACTCAAAATGTGCTGAAGGCAAGATTGAGTCTGCCACATTTGCTAAAATAATATTTTTTTAACTTCTATTCCATAGTAATGCCTGGAAACACAATGCTTTTATGTTGCTTTGTCACTGATTTACACATAGTGTGTTATTTTTTTAGCCGGTTACTTTTATACATGAGTTTATAGAGCCTTGGATGGCAAATCAAAGCTACTTTAATCAATACATTCATTGGAGTCCCTCGTAGTGATCAGCACACAGTGAATTATTACCCAACTGTGCAGTTCCCCTCAACTCTCGTTAGCTTCTTTCAGCGCATCGTTTTAGTTTTTCAGTCCACAACTTAACTGTTTTCATTTACTGTCAACAAAAAAAAAAAAAAAAAACCTCTAAAAATCCACTGTGCACTACCTGCCCAGCACTAAACAGTAGACAGACACAGTTAGCAACTAGATGGTGAACATAGTGCAGCATTTAGCAGCTGAAGAGAGATATTTCCCCGAGGAGTTGGTAGAAACCAAGCCAAAGCTGAAAAGAAATGGCCAGAAACACAACTCCAAATGAATGCTGATGTTGCTACATTGCTGCTCATTGTATAAGTAGTTTACACATCAAGCTTACATGTTTGCCATATCAACTTAAAGGGTGGTAATATGTCAGTGTGTTCACAGCTTGTTTCTGCTGCCCCCAAGAGGCCAAAGAAAATCTGTCATTTCAGGTTCATGGAGTCCAGTATATTTGAATTTGTGACATTTAAAGTAGCTGAAAAGAAAGAAAAAGAAAAAAAATGTAAAATAAAATAGGTGGCAAAATTGTTTTAGTATGGAATCACTTCAAAAACAAAGGCCTCCCAAGACCTCACTGTCTCTGTGTCACAGATTGCCTTTGGACATTAAACCTCAAGTCTGCAACAACAGCCTGTGAGAAATAAAGAAACAGGCAAATGGTCCTTCGACCTCTCACCTAAATATCACTTAAAGTCTTGTGTGAGGAAACATCCCAATTCATAAAGCTTGAAATTTATCATTATTGGGATTATGCGTTGGATGAATTACTTTGTAAGCAGCAGACATTTGGAGGGTGACCTGTGACAATTCCATGCAACACCTCCTCAGAGCTGAAGGAATTCATTTTCATCCCCCACTGGCTGTCTTAATCACCGTGTTTCATTGTGACAGAGAGTTCACTGTGGCTGCTCACATTTCCAGAATAGGACTTTAAATGCATTTCACTGCTGTCCAGTAACATTCTTCACGAGCAGCAACAAGGGCTTTAACTAAAGTCAGACAGACTTCTTGATCAAAACAGCATCAATTACAGCTCAGTCCCTATAATGTCCTGTTTTTTGGGGACAGCCTATCATTTGTAAAGACAGGGTTTTAGCAAGTCCAGAGGTGACAATCAGCCTCACACAGAATATAACCTTTACAATATGCCCTAATGTATTAATCACAGTTGGCTTTGTGAAAGGTTGACAGGATTAGCATTTAGGACACATCACAGCAAACCATCTGTTTCAGCTCTGTATCTTTAATCCCCTGATCTTAAATTGACAAGTTTCATATCTGCAATGAGATATACAGATTTAAAAAAATACTTGATTTTGCAAGAGCATTGTATACGATAGGCAGTGTTAGCTGACTGTATTTATCAAATAAGATATCATAACTTGTATTTTGTTCATCATAATGCAAAAACAGATTTCAGCATTAACTAAAACGTTGACATGCTCAGCTTTGTTGTTTCAGGTTGTTTAAATGACAATAGCTCTGGATGGAAACTGTGGGTAGCAGAAAAAAGAGTAATATAAGTGCAAGAGCAGGGGTGCTGCAGAAATCAATACTCCATTGCATTTGCATTGCTTTGATCATGTACAGCAGGACCAGGAGATTAAGTAATACAGATTCTGCCTGACAGGCCGATCATTAACGCTAGTTTGCAATCTGTCTGTGCATCCACTCGTCCTGTCTAACGCCTTGGGAAAGACAAGTATTCTACATAAGTCAATTTAAGAGGGCACATGTAAGACAGAAGCTATAACAGGCCGAACAGCGTGCTAGGTGAGTGTTGTCTCTGTAAATCACTGTCTGACTTTAATCACGCCTAACCTAGAGCCATTTAAGTAAAGAAGGAAGTGTAGGTGAGATCAGATGCTGCAATTTCTGGCAAAAATAATCATCAGATCTTTTTAGCTGAGGATGGATGGAATTTGGGTCATTGGTGACGATGCCAGAGAGAAACCTTTGCCCTTTGTCTCTCGAGCCATACGGGTCTCAGTATCATCCTGGTTCACCCTCCTCCCCCTAATCCAGTCAAGGGCCATTCTGCTTAAACGATTTAGAACGCTGATCGAAGGACACAAAGTGCTATTTCATATGTCACTGATATTCACAAGGCTCTACATATGACTTTTGTGGTCATGGTCTGCCCCCTTTTGCTTAGTCTTAACACACACACACACACACACACACACACACACACACACACGCACACGCACACGAAATGATAATACCAAATAAATCAGGTCACAATATGGCCCAGTTGTGGAAATCACTGTCCCTGATATATTACAAAGATCTAAAATATAATGTGGTGGATTATGCTTTGATATCAGCTCTTACTTACGATTGTGTGTTGGGGAAAAACACCTGCCCTCTATCCCAATAGGATCAGCAGATTAATCTTGGTAAGACGTAACGCACACAGATGGTCAGACAGAAAAAATTAGAAAAATATGCAATATGAATACATTTGTCTTCCGTAATATCAAATATGATTCATCTATCATGGAAATAATGGCTTGATGCATTGGTGTACTTAGCAAAGAGACAAAGTTAATTTCTTTATAGGCCAAATATTCCTGCCGAGATCTCCCCCATAATAAAAATGATTCTACGGGGAATATTATATAAATTAAATGTAAGCCGTCTATCTGGTTTGCATAGTAATAGCAACAGGACTACAATGTGCACTTATTCATTTCAAGTCACAATTCAATGCTGCAAACACAACACACTCAGGAAGATATGTTGTCATCTGCCATATGTTATATATTATTTTACACTGGAATAAATACACTGTGATGGAAAATCAAACAGGCACCAGGAGATTACTCATTTTTGCTGCTTCTTTTCAGGCACGGTAAAGCAAAAGAGCCTGTTGCATGAGTGTCACCTATCAGGCGTCTGACTTTGTGGTTTATTAGGATGAAGAGAGAAAGGTGATATGGTAATTTGGAGCAGCACGATCACTGCTCCCCAATGGCCAGTGGGCCCCTGCTTCCTGACAAAGGTCTTTTTCAATATCCTGTGAGCATGGATGGTAGCAGCATGCTTGCTATCCGGTGCTGAAAAACACAGGGGGCCTATGGGCTGCAGATACGGTCCTGCAAGACTCAGATCACAGGTACGAGCAATAGGAGGAGGCACGGCTTCCACGGTCAGAACACTAGCCCATACATCACTCATACACACCTCTGATTCAACATCGCACAACAAAGCTGTTTTCATGCTACATAGCCAAGATGCTGGACTCATGGTTGAACAGGCCAGTAGGAATGCTGCAGAATCAGTCATATAAACCCCATTCTAGTTACATGGAACCTTTTTTTTTTATAATAGCATTAAGGATTCCATTACTTGTATTAACATTTCCCAACTACAAAGGAATAACAACAACATTGACACAGTGACTCAAAAGCAAGGGCAAGAAACTGAAAATATAATAATCAATCCCTGAAAATAAGTTATGGTTGGTGTTTGCTCAGTGGCTGAACACATATTTCAGCAGTGGAAAAAACCACATGTCAACCACAACCACATGCCACAGTTGAGCTGTGTTATCAGAGATTTATACAGTACAGCATGGTGTGTTTTCTAGGACGCCTGGAGAAAAATGCTGTAATTCAACTCTTTCTTACCAACAGAAGGGTGACAAGGGGTCAAAGAGAAAAAAGAGAAAACTTTATTGAATCATGCTTCCTCGCCTTCAGAGGTGACATCGAGCTTGTTATTGACAGGGAATAGGAAATTCACTTTTGTCTGGAATTTGTGAAGGTGGGCCCAAACCATAATAATGAATGACCTATTGAGCTTTAAAGGCATTACTGTTATCTTCCAGGAAGCAGGTTCGGTAAGGTGACTGTGGGGATTTGTTTGAGCCACTTCAAATGAGACTTATGTTTGAATTTGGGGGGGAACCAAAGGTAAAAAAAAAAAAAAAAAAGATTAAGTCCAGCTGGTGAAATTTGCAGTTTTACGTAAAGTAGGCATGCCAAAACATACACATCAGCTCAAATAAAAGTCACCCTGTTAGTCTGTTTGTGTACTCTGATCAGATTAAAGCTGCCTACCAAGGTGTATTACGCTTTCTGTGAATGAAGACCCCTCCCCTGAGGGAGAAAGCCTCACCTGCTTGAAACTTCTCAGAACTGAGGTATTTATTAAAATGAGATGATGAACCCAGGTTTGAAACAGTTCTGTCAAGTAAGGACACTCCATGGCAACGAAATATGCCAAAAGGAGTTGGCAGGCCTGGTCTTTGTTGTGTGAAAGGAGATGACAGTAAATGTGATGTCCTGTCCCTCTGTTGTTTAGGAAACACTATTCTGATTTTCTTTCAATGGACAGTTAATTACCTTCTGATTGTTTTTAATTTTTTACACTCCAAGGGAAAATGTGTGAACTATGGCTGAGGTGGGATCATCAGGTGAATGAAACTATTTTCAGATAAATTGTCCCAGTGAAGGATGAGCATTGGGGTAAAGTAATAATTTTTGTAGGATTTACTAATTCATAAGTGAGAAGTGAGTAGGAGACAGACAGAAGTTTCCGAAGCCGACATGTGCAAACAACATAATAGCTCATCAGCGGCACAGCTCTTAGAACTGTCAAGAGCACCAGACGAACGGCAGCATTTCAACACTCCTTTCACTCACTTGCATCATGCGGTGTTTCATTTCCATCCAACAATCCAGGTAGCAATGTTCCTGACTTATCAAGGCTATCCATTTCCTGTGACGGCCAAATCAGATCACTGCTGAAAAATTCATCCCCTAGTGTCAGCCTGCACACAACACGCAAGAGCCACGGCACTCCAAAAGAACCACTGTGAATATTTCAGAATTACTAAAAGCAATCTGAGGCAGACATTCATATTTCATCTGCGTGTCCTCGTACCTCAAGATATCTTTGAGAGTAATTTGTTTTTGATGTGAGAAAGGCATCAATATTTGAATTTCTTAAAAGATCACACTAACAGGCCAATAATGTCTCAATCAGGAAACACAGCACTAACAAACAAGCTGTTCAGATGTCCTGAGCTGTGATTGCTAAAACTCATAGCTCACATTAAAGCTGAGAGCCGTGAGGATATTTGGGAAAAGGGTGTATTTTACTGCAGCGGTCTTGAACCTGCCCCAGGTGAACAATCTTGGATAATGGAGCATCACAGAGACCTTCTTTGACAAGCAAACTCCCTAATTAAATATAAATGGACTTGTGGACGCACAAGAAACAAGACAGGAAATGTAAGAGTACAGGTCTCAGAATTAAGGAGACAAAAACAGACTTCAAAGAGGCTTGAAGTAAAGCAGTGATAGACTGGGAGAGAAAAAAGGAAGAGAGACATTCTGCTCAAAGAGAGTCCAAACTATGAAATGCTTTAGCAGGTCAGCCCTCCCCACTCTTGCGTATTTCCATCTGCTGTTGCCAGCCTCTGCCACAGAGTGGTGCCGACACCGCTGTCTTGGAGTGAGGCAGGGCCAGCCCCGTGTCCTATAAACACACACAAATCATTTACATGCTGTACTCATCAAAGGCAACTCTTCCTCATCTCCGCCGAGATTTGCTGCTGATCTGAGCTTCCAATATTGCATCTCAGAGTGTTGCGGCTAACCTTTCCAACTGCCAAGAATGTGATTAATTTTTTAAATACAGCTGTTGACCTATTATTGAGATGGAGAGGAGCCACGAGAGACACTCATCTCCTCTCCTCTGTATAATGGAATGCATTATTGCATCAGTGTTTACAAGGCGTGCTAAAAGAGAAACAGAATGTGGGAGAAAGCATTAAATAAAGCAATTCGGCTAATGTCGCTTTGGGCCTTATGCACACACACAAAATGTCAATCAAAACTCGCAGTTCTTTGATTCATTGCAGTTTGCTCTGGCAGTTGCATCTGAGAGAAGAGTGGTGACACAATGTGGAACAATAATTACCCTGCAGTGTTAAAGTCCTCCAGTGTCTTGGTGCATTCATAAATAAAATATGTTCACGATAATGGATTTATGTTCAATAATTCATCATCAGAATGTTTCAAACTGAGTGATATAATATGTGTCACAGTATTCTGTAACACAGTGCTTAGCCAAATTAAGTTATCTTGAAACAGATTTATTGACAGGGCTGGTGCTGCATTCATTTACTCAGCAACCATTGCTTAATTACTCCTGCAAAGCACATAAAACAAACAATGCCAATAGACTGATTCTAAACCACTCAGTGTCAGTATTAACTACACACCAAGCCTAACTATGTATTCAAGGCTGGACCAAACAGCACTGAACATTACACAGTCTGTCCTCTCAAGCACTCTGAGTTAGAGTGAGAGGAGAGCAGCAGGTGGTGCAGCAATGGGACTGTGATATTTGTCATTCATGACCTTGGTGCTAGCCTGCCATACAGGCAGTTTGGTTTGATGACCCATCAGAGAATCTGTCTGGGTCCTTGCAAGGGCCAGAGGACCAGGGTGAGGGAAGCGGGTGACATCCAGGACCACGGTCTGTTCAGCTGGACTGGGGTCAGTCAGTGGGCCTGAAGATCTAGAGCCAGCTGGAGAGCCATAATAGGACTGGCCTTCATGTCCAGAATGTCCCATTCGGCGTCGCAAGGGGAGGCCATGCTGGCATGCTGGAGGAAGCCACTCATCCTCATAATTAATGACATGAGTTAGTATGATGTAGGACCAGAGCAAGCATATTGCAACATTGCATTAAGTTTCCTCTGTATCACATGTAGAAATGGCCAAAGTCTTTCAAGCTAAAAAGAAATTGTCCATAATGAAGGTGACATGTAAGAGTTATATGTTGCAGTGTAAACATTGAAGTACAAATAAGCTCTACTTGCGTAAAGCACTATATAAAACCATCATTGTGTCTAAATCAGCCATCTCAGCAACAAACAAATACAAATGGAAGAGATGCGCTTGCAATCAACAGCAACAAGACACACATTTCTTGAAAAGCCGGCAGTATTTCATAAAAACACATACACACACATCGTGAGGTGCCTCAATCTAGACAGAGTTTAAGCATTCAAGGAAGGCAAAAGAGAAAACAATTTACATGCAAATCAAACCTTATCATCTCAATCTCTTTATGCCACCTTCGCCTGCAAAATTGCATTCATATGCACAGAGGCATTCAATTACTGTAGCTGGGGCTCAACTTTTCACATCTCAGCATTTTCTATTTGGAGAGGCAGGCCCATGTACATTTAATAGGTAGCCATTCTGTTCCCCAGCTCTGCCAGAGATCACTGTGAGTGTGTCAGTTGGAGGAGATGGCAGCATGTATCAGTGCATGAAATAAAGCTCCTGCTCCAAAGTGACAGGCCCTGGATATTGTTGGCAAATGGATGTTATATTCACTCTGTAACCACCAACAACAGTCCTGGCTATGAAAAATTAACTGTACTCTAGCTAAAGGGAAGGGAAATTGCTTTGCTAGATATACCACAAAATCCTGTTTGTGAGCTATCCATCTGTCAGATGTCTTTGCAAAGAGGAAAAAAAGTCCTTCAGCTTTCTCTATTAGAGAGTCATAGTGGATTACTCGGAATAGCATATGAGAGCGGAAACAAAGACATGTCAAAGCGAGTTAGAGCTAATCCTATATCCATGCCGTAGACTACACAGCAACACAGAAGACTGGCCTCGCGGGCCTCAGCACTGACAGAGGTGCTAGGCATATGTCAGCCACCAGAGGGCAGTGATAATGATGGCTCTTTGCTGCAATTGCAACCAACTAACTTCTCACCTGTCTTGAAGTTGTCTCTAGTTTAGAAGGTGTGAGTCACTTATCGTGGTCTGAATTTATGGCAATGATTAGGACCTTTTTTCATGCAACATTCAGACTGTGTTGGGTCAGTGTTCTGGTTTCATGCAGCATTCGGTGATGACTTCACAGCAGGGTACGGTGGAAAAAACAATAAAAAGAATGGAAATGAAAATAAAACAGAAATGGTTGTAACAGTGTTTGAATTGAGTTATGGAGAAAGTATCTTCACACTGGTGTCACAGCATAGAAAAACAGACTAATATACTGCGGTTTATAGAATATATAAATACTAAATAAAAGTCAGTAATTTTAGCTTGGTCAAAGATGCTCGCTGCATTTACAGTGCATTCTGGAAATGTTCCTGGAGGTCCCACGTTCAGTGCACTGGAATGATTTTAATTATTTTTGGCTCAACAAGTGAAATCTCACAAGGCTGGAAGTTACTGGAATTATATTAGCTAACCCATTTCATCTGTTTAGTTATTATATTAGATATAGATTATGCTGTAAAAACAACTTAAAATAAGAAAAGGATAAAACAGTGCTGCTCTAGTTATATAAGGTTCACTGGGCCCTTTTCAACCTGATACTGAGGTGAATTTTCATATCCAGCCACCAGATGTCAGTATATCACTTTAAATAACTCTCGGCGCGTGTCTGTTGGCAAATTTATACTATATACTTCGTGATTTTAAGGAAGGTTATGTTTCCAGTTCGGGAAAGAATCATCAGTTCATCCATTTCTTCACCTACAGGCCCCTAAGAAAAATTTTAGCACAATATAATGAGTAACTGCTGGAGGGAAGTTGGGTTTTCCTGTTGTTGAGAAAGTAATAAAACATCTGTTGCACCAAAAGGTGACGCAAGGACATTGAAATACATAGATGTGCAGATCACAGGCAACACCCGCCTCTAGATGTTCAATTCACGTGCAAAGAGTGGCGAGCAGGCGTTTTCAAAATCACAGCTGAAAACAACTAAAAGGTGAAATCAACGAAACAAACAAAACTAGAAGCATTTTACTGTCAAAATCAACCTGGGTGGAAAAGCTAAGCAGGGTGCAAGACCATGTTTGCAATCACGCCTGTTATTACTGATGAATATGAAGTTAATGACTGCGCATACCTCTCAGTGTGCATGTTACACTCTACCTGCAGGCTCCGAACCCGCATCATGTCCAGAATATCAATCCAGAGAGCAACTCAAACATGCCCTTTCATCACAGTGCAGGAACACATCAAAAGAGGCAGATTGGATTTCATTGCTAATTCTTCATGCCAGGGGGGACGTAGTTGACCCCCCCCCACACACACACACACACAGTCTGATGCAACATTGATGCAGCATCATTATTGACCTAACTAATAACATAACGCCGGAAAGCTACTTGGGAGTAAATGGGAAAAAAAGAAGTTTGCTCCATTAGTTTACATTTAGAGCAAACTGCAATACGTTGGCCATCTCGCGCCTCAAGTCACTCACATCCACGCATCGGCAGTTAGCTGTCTCTTGTGGGCTTTATAACATTTGATTCCCGAATTACCCTCTCAGTCATTCGAGGAGTGTAAAAACAAGGCAGAGTGAGGAATCCAGTGTATGAGTAAGCGCAGAATTATTCCTGTGGGCTCCCCCGCTCCTATTTCTCAACCTGGAGACTGCGCAGAAAGCTGTCGGGGAAAAAGTGCATGTGCAAGCAGAACTGGGAAAGTTCATAGAGCCGAGTTGCAGGATGTCCCGTTAAGGAGAAAAAAAAAGAAAGAAAGAAAGAAATCCTGCAGAGGAGCAGAGGCAACATAAGCGGACGAGGTGAACAGACTGCAAGCCAGAGCGAACGGCTTTTACCATAGCTAAGATACAGTAAAAGAAGGGAAAATGGGCTTTCCGACGATATTTAGCTGTCGTCGGATAATTCTCAAAGTGTTTTTGGTGCAGTTCATCGCCTTTCAAGCAACATATGCTGCCCCTTCGCCTATTATCAGGTTCCCCGGAGACGACACTACCCCCAAAACAGACAAAGAAGTTGCTCTGGTAAGTTTATTGGTTGTTTTTCATAAATGTCTAAGTGGGTCAGACAGCTGTGAAGTAACAGTTTGTACTCCTGAAGTATAGAGAAATGAAGTGTTGGGTAATAGTTTGTGGTATATTTACGTATTTACTGCAGTGATTTAATAAAAATGCTTAATCCAGGAGAGTCAACCCATTTTTATGTCTGTTTCCCCTTCAGCACTATCTGAATAAGTTTTATGGATGCCCACAAGACAGATGTAACCTTATGGTGCTCAAGGACACCCTGAAGAAAATGCAAAAGTTCTTCTCTCTGCAAGAAACTGGAGAGATCGATTCCAAAACTGTGGAAATCATGAAAAAGCCCCGCTGTGGCGTCCCAGATGTGGCCAATTACAACTTCTTCCACAGGAAACCCATGTGGCAGAACAAAGACATCACTTACAGGTCAGAGAATTTACATTATCTCCACATTTCCTGACAGTGTTGGATTGCCTGGCACCGTAACTGCTAATTTGGATCCTGAAAGGGGTATTTTATGATGGGAGTGGGTCCCAGTGCATTCTGACTCTGCATTAGTGATTCTCAAATAATGACATCATGGAAGTTTTCAGAAGTATGGCCTATAGGAAGGGTAAGGGCCTGATACTAGTAATTTTAGATGCATTGTACCACATCAGGACATCATATATGATGTCTGCTAATCCCAGTTTAACTCACATGACCCCACCTAGCCATAAATCAAAGCACAGGAATTGCGAAACACCACTTGGAATATGTCTGAGTCACTCAATAACAACACAATCTAGCAGTTTGAATATAATCCCCCAAAGCAGTGTTTGATGAGTGCATAAAGGAATAAATGCAAAGCCAGAGTGTGTTTGCTTTGAGAGATGGACCACAGCTTTGCCCCGCCTGACCTGCCCCCCCCAGCCCTCCCCTCAACCTCCAGTCCACCCCACCCCCATCCAGACAGTCACTGTGCGCTTGCGTCTAGTGTCTTGCGAACAGCAGCATTCCTACACAGTATGTGTCAGGTCTTTTGTTTTCGTTCTGTTTGAGGTTTACAACGATGTGGGATTGGTTTATTTATATCAGCGGTTTTGTGTTCCCTGATCATTCCAGCCCGTCTGCTTGTGTGTTTGTCGGGAAGACCGCGAGCCAAAGACAATAACAACTGAGAGATCTTACACTGTTTTTAGGAACGGGCCATGTAGACAGGCATATAACAGGGTTTGTGGCTGAACACTGTTTCAGGAGCGTTTTCACCAGATGACTCATAAATGGTTATTGGAGCAGTTTAGCTGGATTCTTTTCCATCTCGAGAGATCTCAACAGATATTATGATATTTCTACATGCCTTTCATAAACAAAACACTCAAAAGGCCATGTTCAAAGCGTAGAAATGACTAGTCTGATTAAATGCGCCTCTTGCTCTTGTGATATACTTTGTTCCTTTTTTCCTTGCTGTAGAATGAACCTGACTCTCTGTTAACTCTGTAGAATCCTCGGATACACTCCCGATCTGGACGAGGAAGTCATAAATGATGCTTTCTTCAGAGCCTTCAAAGTATGGAGTGACGTCACCCCACTCTCATTCACCCGCCTCATGGATGGAGAGGCTGACATCATGATTAATTTTGGCCGCAACGGTATGGCATGTATATAAACTATACAGTACAGTCGGTGTCTACCACTTAGCGGTTTCATGTCATGTATATCTGCAACTCAAATTCCATCAACAAATTAGGTTATTTTGCAGCTTAATGTTCCCATGTGCCCCCCCCCCCCAAAAAAAAAAAAAAAAAAACCCTGCTTACTGTAACTGTCCCATTTGTCATTTTTGTCTCTATTCTCATCTCTCGCCTTGGGATATGGGAAACAATAATGGAATGGCATTGCACGACTCAATTCATTGATTTTCTCTATCAGGGCTATTTAAGCACTCTAATAACTAAGTTATGCTTACATGAAGTTCCCTCCAGCGTCTGAAAGGATAAACAGAACCCAGGTTAGGAAAGAGTTGAACAGAAGTTCACGGCCTTGTTGACTAGTGGAAAAGGAGCAATGACAAACATGTTATTTCAGTGACTCCACATGTCACCAACCTATATTTTAGGAGCACTTCATAAAATAATGGGAATTGTGGTCTTCACACAGGTTATCCCAGTCGTTCCAACTAAAACAACCATCTGATATTTACTCACAGTGTCATGAAATCATTCTGTCTAGCCATAGCTGACCCTGTTGAGACAGAACCCGATAATTATAGTGGGACACAAACAAAAAGCAGCCACTACAGAGGATGTGAAACAGCTGTTTCAAAGACAAAAATAGTAAGGAATAATTTGATGTGTTAATGCACACACCAATGTCACACAGTGTGAGAAATATTTGTGACTGCTCTTGTTTAAAAAAATGACTTCAGATTTTTGCCTCAAAGTATTAATATTGAATGATGTCATCAACAGAGCACGGAGATGGTTACCCCTTCGACGGCAAAGACGGCCTCTTGGCTCATGCCTTTGCTCCTGGGCCAGGAATTGGAGGAGACTCCCACTTTGATGATGATGAGCAGTGGACGCTGGGAGAGGGCCAAGGTTATGAAGAAACACCACTTACAAAAACAGAAGCCTATTGCAAAAGCGCCACACTTTTTTCACTGAGGCTGCTTGTGATTCATGCAGTCATAGTATATACCTTGTATTGATTTGTGTAAAGATGAATGAGTGCCAAACGTATGGATTTGCATATAAATATCCAGCCTTTTACTCGAACCCAATTGTAGGTACCATAGGCGATGTGTATTTGATTAGCACTGGTGACACAACAGGGCAGACCTTCACAAATTTTGACATTAATAATGCATTGGACTTTCAGATACTTTGTTTTGATTTTCTTAACTTTGTCTGAACTTTCTGGCACTTGCATTGACAAACCTCAGCCATCTGGAAGCTGGATAGAAAAGAAAACCTCTCTACTGCATGCATTTGTACGCAGTGACCCAGATAGTTTTATGTGTTTCCCATTATTCAGATCCTCTTGTCTGAATTCATCATTTGTGCAGAAGTAATCTATAAACCTATTTCCCCTGTCTCTTGGTGCAGAAAGTCTTCGCACTTAGACACTTGGAGTAGACTATTTTCTTATTACATCAGTGCCTGTGCAGGTTTTATCCCGTTTATTATATTTCACATGTACCTCACTTCTGAACTGCTGACAATTTTTGAGAGCCTACTTTTTAAATGGCCTCCCATTTACGAGATAGCCACTTGTGTCTATTTATTAAAAAAAAAAAAAAAACTATTTTAAAGTTAACGTATTGAACGTCACCTTTGCAATGGTTTGGGAAAGCATTGCCAGTAATTTAAAGCTGAAAAAGTTTTGTAAAAAGTTGTAGTTAAAATGAGTTAAAATGTCAACATGATCTTTGATTTTTTCAACAGTGGTGAAGGTGAAGTTTGGCAATGCTGACGGAGAGTTCTGTAAATTCCCCTTCCTGTTTATGGGCACTGAGTACAACAGCTGCACGTCTCAGGGCCGTGACGATGGCTTCCTGTGGTGCTCAACCACTTACAACTTTGATGATGACGGCAAATATGGCTTCTGTCCCCATGAATGTAAGTTTGTCCCGTGGCTCTGTTTCCTTTTTTTTGATGGAACAATATATCATTGTGATTTGAGATTTGTATTGCATTGCCATCTTGCCCTCCTTGCATCATACTGAACTGAAATTAAAGGAGGGGCTTCTATTCTAGCCAAGCAGTTCTTCATATCAGATGATTGTTATGTTTAAAGCTGTTCTGCTGATTTTGGACATAGTGAAAGTAGGCTGAACAGTACGCCAGGAAAGTGTTGTTTTTTTGTTTGGAGAGGATTATGGAATATTTCTTTCCAAGTCACTGCCCCACTTTAGAACACTGGGCTTTGTTAAACATTTTGTTTATCTGTGTTACGTTGCTGTCCATGGTACTAACATCACCACATGCCTAACTGACTGCCAAAGTACACATGTACAAAGTTGTTTTATATGATGAGAACACGGGTTTTTACTAATGCCGTCTGTTCTGTTAAGCTTTTGTATTGATGTAAAAAATTTTCATCCGACTTATTTTCGCGTTCAGTTTTCTCTTCTTCGAGCACCTTTGGCTTACATAATCACTCGGGGGTCAAAGTTGCTTGCAAAGTTGCTTGTTTATTCTTAGTAAGCATTGAAAACAACTGTGAAAATGTACTGTCTATAATGCTATTAGCTTCTCTGTAACACTTTGTATTTGTTGATTTTTGTTTTACAGTACTCTTCACCCTGGGTGGCAACGCAGAGGGCGCTCCATGCAAATTCCCCTTCACCTTTCAGGGAGAGAAGTATGATGGATGCACCACTTCAGGCAGGGATGACGGTTACCGCTGGTGTGCCACCACAGAGAACTATGACGCTGACAAAACCTATGGGTTCTGCCCTGAAACTGGTAGGTGGTGTCACCTACTGCCTGCTATCACATCACAGAATACTGCTTAGTGTTTCAAGTGAAAATGTAATGTCCGTATCCTCAAATATGTGCATACTGATGTATACATTGTCTGTGCTTTTTAGGTGCATGCAGTGCATTTTATTGGCTTGTGTTTATTTTGATGTGCACTGTATGGTACCCTGCTGTGTGTTGGTCTGCACTAATGCTTCAGCTGAGGTTTTCGGGCTTGCTCGTGGTCTGCTGCGTGGCTGTGAAAGCATTTTAATGTGCAGTGGCAGGGCTTATTTTCCATTCTGTCAGTGGGAATGGTTTTAAGGTTGAGGTGGTGTAGTATGGAGGGAGGCAGACAGACAGTGAGATAGACAGCGAGAGGTACGAACACTCATCATTTCATCTGGTTCTAATTGATGAGGAATGTAGCTTTGTTGTAAAGCCTTGTGTGAGAGCTTGTGCTGAATATGAAATTATCTTTAAAAAAAAAAAAAAACAGCACAAAACCACTCCACTGCCAGAGTGAAAATTATCTCTCTTTGAAAGAAAATCAATTTGGGCGGGTGCTTTTTGGTTTTGTGCCCAGTGGATTAGTTATTAATGTGGTGTGTGTTGTGCCAGTGCTTTCATGATGCTGTTTTCAACATCATTTGTGCGCACTTCACAATATAATACAAACCAAACTGTTCTGAAGAAACATGTTGGAATATGAATGAGTTCAGTAGACAGTGAAGTGAGCTAAGTTCACTACATGTTCCACATTTCACATTTACATCTTTACCTGTTGTTGCTCCCTCCAGCCATGTCAACAGTGGGAGGAAATGCAGAGGGAAGCCCCTGTGTCTTCCCCTTCACCTTCCTGGGAGACACCTATGAGTCCTGCACCTCATCTGGACGCAGTGATGGCAAGATGTGGTGCGCTAGCACCAAGAGCTATGATGATGACCGCAAATGGGGTTTCTGTCCTGACCAAGGTATGAATAATATGTGTGTTCATTTCCTTCTGTAGTTCTGGGAAGTGGATTTGCCACAAAAGACACAGCAGTGAGTGCCAAACAGTTTGGACAATTACAGAAACACTATGCATTAGTTATTTTGTCAGCCTTTCTTTAGGCCCATTTGCGACACAGAGGAAAATAAAGCTACTGTAGAGGTCAGGCTTAGGTTGTCAGTCTGCATTGTCCTGATGAAGGAAGTATAAGTCATTTGACTCAGAAACATTATGTCTTATTTATGTGTCCCACCATCAGACTCCATGAAGTACCACTCCTTCCTGAAGAACTGAAAGACCTATTAAGATTGTCCAATTCCCATTTTCCACTGTAAAATATTAATCATTTATAAAGGGATACTACAGTGAAGTTTCTTCATTGCATGTTTCCAGGTTACAGTTTGTTCCTGGTGGCAGCCCATGAGTTTGGTCATGCCCTTGGTTTGGAGCACTCTCAGGACCCCGGAGCATTGATGGCCCCCATTTACACTTTCACCAAGGACTTCAGACTTTCTCAGGATGACATCAAAGGCATCCAGGAGCTCTACGGTGAGATGAAACATCATGAGTGGCTAGTTTCCTCAACAGGGATTAAGGTGAACACAACCCTGATTCCAAAAAAGTTGTGGTGCTAACGGAAATAAAAACAAAAAAATTATTTGCAGTCAAACTGTTTACCAACAGCTGTTTTATAAAGTGTTCCTGAGCCCATATGTTATCCTTCATACAATCATGTGATCACAAAGTGGTGAACCTCGCTCCATCCTTGCTTGTGAACGACTGAGCCTTTCCAGGATGCCCCTTTCATACCCAATCATGATACTATCACCTGTTACCAATCAACCTGTTTACCTGTGGAATGTTCCAAACAGGTGTTTTTGGAGCATTCCACATCTTTCCCAGTCTTTCGTTGCTCCTGACCCAACTTGTTTGAAACATGTTGCTGCATCAAATTCAGAATAAACAGATGTTTACAAAAATCAATGAAGCTGAGGAGGTAAAACAGTAAACATGTTGTCTTTGTACTGTGTTGCTAATGTCAAAAATGATTGGCAAATTAATCAATCATTAATCAATTATCACAATCTGTTTATTTGAGTGAGTGCCTTTTTTGGAATTGTGGATGTACTTAAACAACACAAAAAGTGTTTTTCTTATTGGAAGTAAGGAAAGATTAATTGAACTGAGTGTGTATTTACTCCCTCAAGGATGAAATATTCTGCTAAATCTCTTTTAAACAGGCGTCCCGACAGACAAGCCTTTGCCTCCTACCCAGGGTCCAGTCACTCCAATGGACATCTGTAAAGAGCCAGTTATCTTTGATGCTGTAGCACAGATTAGAGGAGAGACCTTCTTCTTCAAGGACAGGTAATCAAATCAAATCAAACAAAAAGTCCAAATATTGTTTTGACTTGAACTAGACTTCAGCAAATGCACATGTGCCACATGAAGACATGAGGTGCAGTGGAGGCAATGTGGTATGAATGTGGACAATAAATCCGTCCACAGTCAATGTTCTCGACCATGTTGTTTGGATGCGCTACCTGTAATGTTTTCATTAATTCTCTGAGTCATAAATGCAACGTGAGGTCCATGTTTGATTCTCTCAAAAACTTGCGAGTACTGCCAGAGTCTGGTGGGAAGAATGACAAACAAAACCCAATAGCCTGTTCCTGGGTTTATGACTTGTACAAGTGATATAAGGCAGCATACACAAGTTGGATTTCATAATCATTTCCCCGCAAACTATGAGCAGTTTGACATGAGGTTTCTTGTTAGTTACTGTTTCTCATATTGCAATCTTGTGCCACTTGAACATTGTGGTTTTGATGCTTGTTTCATGATGTGACAATTAGGAAGAGGGAAAAACAAACTATTGGTCCACTCATGCAGCGACAACCATAACAGTCATCAGTCCTAAACACAGTCTACAGTCCTCTCCTTTAGCGGCGCCAGTGGATCCAAAGTCTTAAGCTTACTGTGTCTACTGGCTGACCCTATGTAGAAGAGGGGTTTCATAACGTGCTGTGGTTTCGTCAACAGTCTTTGTGAGTCAGTGTATTTTCCCGTAGGAAGGTGAACATTTTCATCACAGCAGCTGAAGTTAGTTATAGACAAATTCCCCACTTTGAATGAAAGAGTCACGTAGGACAAAACCAATATTGTGGCAGAATAGGAACTGATAGAAGAGACAAATAGCATCCTTGTTCGTTATGATGCGCTAACCCATCTAGCTGCACTGAAATATCGACTCTTGCAATTTGAAGGTTAACAGAACTGCATATCTGTCATGGCCATTTTGGAAATGTGTCCAAAGCAAACAGGCCAGCAGCATACCTCCGAACCAAAGAGTGTAGTCTTTCAGTTAGCCTGGTTTTCCTCTGAGAGCCTCGAGTCAGAAACAGAGAGAAACAAGCCACAATCCATCTCGCAAACCCTGCTTTAATGCAAAATTACTTTTTACCTTGCTCTCGCTTTCACTTTTGCAGTGATCGGCAGAGCAGCACAGACAAACATTGGCCCATTTTTTGGAAATTCAGCTGGGCTGAAACTTTATTCTCTGCAGCTCACCAGACACTTCAAATACTTCAGATAAAGCTTTAATAGATTCCATAGATTCAGCTTGATGAACTATAAAACTAGTGTCTGAGTGTATCTGATAATCACCTGATCTGTTCATGATTGCATTATCTCATAAAATGACATAGCATTGCTGTCCAATAATCATTAATTGTACGACACAGATGCCTAAATGGCATTTTGGCATATAACATCTGAGGTATTGATAGCTATAATATTCATAATATTCCTTATGTTCTCTCTCAGTCAAGGGGCTACACCACTGTTTTAATCATCATAACTCACTCATCACTCATGATATCACTCGTAATCATCATAATCCAGAGCAATGTTTTTTCAGCCAGTGAGGAAAGGTATCTTCATCTGTATGTGCAGTATCTGAAACATGATATACTGCATTTACTTAGCTGAAAATTAGCTGATTTATTTGAGATGTTCTTGATATCGAAAGGTTAACTTGCCTCACATTCAGCAGCTCACTGTGTTTGTTGGCTCTCTTGTAACCAGGTTTCCATGTTATGTTGTTGCTCCATGTACTCCTGTAAAAATAGTCTCTAAGTGAAGACAGCATGTTTCTCATTGGAAATTATTCTCTGGAATCATACATGTCAACGTAACGATAACTTCTGTTTCACCAGAAAGTACACTCAATATCTCTTACTAAATTCCTTCAGAGTCTTCACTGCATATATGACATGAGTCTGGACAGACATGGATGTAACCTGCAGCTTGACTGGTTAGCAGAGGCATACAGCCATAGGGAAGTAATTCGAGGCTGATGTTCCTTGAATTTCATTTGCTATGAGAAAGTATGTGCAAGAACCAAAGGACTGAGAATTGATGTGAAAGCAAGGGAGAGAATTGGAGGACAGAGTAACTACAGTATAACTTTCTGAAGTCTGAGATTAGTAAAGTTTCAGTAAGGGCCCATTGTTCTGGCCATGGCAGAGGCTTAATGAGTTGCCCTCTTGGTTCCACGGGCTTATTCTCACTTCACTCTCGCATTACAAAAGTAGGATCCTGTCTTTTGTCCTGGCTCAGTATATTTCTGATGTAGGACAAATCTTGACATGATACAATGAGTAATGCTTGTAGCACTCTCTCAGCTCAGCATAAAACTCTATCTGTCTGTCTGGAGGATTACAGAGAAGACAATTAAAAAGCCTACTCATAGAGAGAGTTTGGCCAACCTCCTTACTCGGCCTGCAGTAAGTAACCTATGCTTGTGTGTTGCTTGTATCCTTGCATGTAGCCAACAGAGGCTGTTTGCAGTATTTATCTTAAGTTGTAATCCTTAATATTCAGTCCTGGTTGATTTTTGTGAAGGACCAGTAATTACCATGGCAGCATCAAGTGTGGTTTAATACCACAGTGAACACACATTGAGCAGCTATTTTGCCAGAAACACAGCAGAAGAACAGCTGGTAAATATGTTTACAGTGCAGCCAAACAAACTCACTTTGTTTAATACAGAAGATAAGTGCAACCACTCTGAGATTTTGAATGCTGCAGTGCACAATGTGCAAGCAGTTTTCTATACAACAGCAGGGCAGAGTGGAGTTGGTTGGTTACCTTGCTGAGGAGCTGCTGGTGTGCAGCCTGTCACCTGCAGGTCTTCACCCAACAGCTCATTGCGGCTGCCTCTTCAGGTTCCTTTACTCCCTACACAATTAATGAAAAAACTTGCTGAGATTGAGTTGTGCTGGATTAGATGTAAGTCTTTTCCTGTGAATACCTTGTGCTCGGAAGGCAATATGAATCCAGCACACTATCAATAAAGACTTCACAAACATCTTAAGGATTCTAACTGTAAAGCAGGCTAGTTCATAGTGTACCCTTTTAACTGCCAGATGGCATTTCCACCGAATCTGTTGGAGACAGTTTTCCACTTGACCACAGCAAGATTGATACATCACAAAGGGTTTGTGATGGGTCTTTGAACTTACCACAGTGCATGTTTTCAGCAATTTACACCCAATCATATGCTTTACATTAGTTAAACGGTTTCCTTTAAACTGAGCTGACATAGTTACATTACTGTTGCGTTATGATGCCTTACAGACTTTGAACATCAACATGCATTACCACACAGTTTTGACATTACTTAGATAACAACAAATGCAGGATAAATGGATTACCTACTTGAAAGTTTTAAGTCTCAGCAGTGGTTTGGATAAATTTCTACTTCCTGTTCTCTTAGCCAACCCCTTAGGCAGATCATTTCTTTATTTTTTGTTTTAATTGAATAGAGACAGGTAGAAAAGACAGAAAAGCCCTCTGGATATTGTTGGTACACTGCATTAACTTAACAAATAGAACTATCCACAAAAACACTGTTAAAATAATGCAATTTGTAGATGGCTAGTTTGGATTCAGATGTTTCTCCTCTCATACTGACAAATGTATACAACACCAGGGATATGTTAGTAAAGTTTTATTCCTGTCTCCTTTTTATCACAATTGCAACTAATTTTTGCAATTTGCAGATCTTTTTCTTTTTAAAAAATAGGTCAGTGGAAAAGAGTTTGGGAATCTGCCGTTGTTGTGCAGCTGTGTATTGGAAATCCGGGCAAGATAGGTCTTGTTCCGCTGGCGTCGGCAGCCTTAGTCCTAACGAGAACCAGATGCTCATGAATCAGGCCATTGTGGCTGGCTCGGCTAGTGAAGCACTTGCACTAAAACCTCCTCTTACACGCACACACATGCACACATGCACACACACACACACACACACACACACACACACACACACACACACACACACACACTTCCCCCGCCTCCTCATCAGTCCCCTCTGCCCCTCTTTCGCTCTCACTCTCATTTTGTCCCCAGCTCACCAACCTTACGATCGCTCACCCACTCCTTCTCTTTGTGCCAGGTTCCTGTTCAGGTCAGTCAACTTCAGAAGCAAGCCCAACGGCCCCATGCTAGTGGCCACCTACTGGCCAGACCTGCCCTCCAAGGTAGATGCTGCCTATGAAAACCCAGTGGAGGAAAAAACCGTCTTCTTCGCAGGTATGCCGGAGAAAACAAGAAAACGTGATGAAATGGTGGATTTAGACCTTGTTGAATGATGATGTCATATTACATGAACTGTACATCCCGTTCATATCCTCCCTGCTCTTCTGTGGTGATCAGAGAAACAGACAATTCCACTTCCATGAGTAATGAAGAGGTGTCTTCACTATTTTACCATTTGGATGCCTTTCTTTTAACGGTCAGGCATTTCCATGAACTGAAGCATTAGGAGAAGCAGGAATGTTGGCTGAGCAGTCTTGTGTGCGGTCTGCACTCTTGAGACACTTGAGATATTCCAACATAGCTATTAGTGGTTTATGATACATTCTTTGCATTTTACTAATATGACAACCTTCCTGGATAACTAATGAAATTTACATAATATATTTGTCAGCTTTAAAGATAATAACAGCAGAGCTGGTTTGGCTAAGGGGGAGACTTACTATCCTGAATGGTTAGCCGATGAGCTCACATGATATGATATGTTTGGTTGATAGATTTGCAGGAATATGAGACAGCACATTATCAGACAGTTCTGTGTGAAAATAACTACCTTGCATCAATAAAACATGTGTCTTCAGTGTTATTTTAGCCTTGGTTCCACTCATTCTACTTATTCTTTTCTCCCAGGCAATGAGATATGGGTCTACAAAGCAGATGAGTTGGAGAAAGGCTATCCCAAGAGGCTGTCCAGCCTTGACCTCCCCACTGACCTGCAGCACATCGACGCTGCCTTCAACTTTAGGAAGAACAGGAAGACTTACCTGTTTGCTGGGGACAAATTCTGGAGGTGAGGAGGAGCAGAGCTATTGCAACCATTTGAGATCCCAAAACCCAAGCTTTTTTTGTTGATGTCATCACCTCTCATTGCAGCACTAGGCCACATCTGCATGTAGTTAGAGTTTGGTCTGACCTAATCTGCACTGTAAACGACAACAGCTCTGTTAGCCCTTGCACAACATGGGAATTCATGGTGTAAAGGGACTAATTGTTGTAACCGTAACTGTTGGTGTGTGTGTATGTGTGTGTGTGTGTGTGTGTGTGTGTTTGTGAGGGAACTGTGAGGCACGCATTAAAAAATTATACAAATGCACTTTCGTTATGTGTACAGATACGATGAAGAAAATAAGAGAATGGACTCTGGCTTCCCCAAACTTATTGCTGACTCCTGGAATGGCATCCCAGATGGCATTGACTCTGCCTTCAGTCTTAATGGCATTGGTAAAAAAAAAATCTTTCTTTTGATATAATTTGTGAATTTAAAGGCTCTGTATGATTTGAAGAGTGAACATTTGACAAGAAGTTTGCATAAGCTTTGAATGCATGACCTAAACCTTTTGAAAATGAAAGGACCAAAATGGAGGTTTTGCAGAATGGTCTTTACAAATTATGCACACTTAAAATGAAAATACAGTATATCAAGAGTCTATGTACTAGCGACTGTGTAAGCCACATACTAACATGCTCACAATGACAACATGTGTATATACTGTATATCAAGTATAATGCTAAGCATTGTCACCATCTTAGCACATTAACATGCTCTTATTTGCAAATTAGCACTAACAAAACTACAGCTGAGGATGATAGGAATTCCTTTTGCAAGGACGAACCAAAATATTGGGCAAATTAAAATTTGAACCTCATTAAGGACACTAGAATAAAAGTCAGAGGAATACTGAAGTAATTACAGTTCACCCTGAGGAGGACATGAATGTCTGTTACAGATTCCACAGTAATTCATCCAATTGTAGTTGAGGCATCTCACTAAAAACAATAACAGTAACCTCATGGTGGTGCTAGATAAATAGTCAGGGGATGATCAAAGTCATTAGTCTTAATCCTCTGGGGACCATGAATGTTTGTACAACATCTCATGAAAATCCATTCAATAGTTAGAAATAGTAGGCTAAGATATTTCAGCCATGACTGAATGGTAGATCAGCAGACCGACAAACATTGTTATCCCAAGATCCGTCTGGCTAGAGTGGCTAAAAATTAAGCAGTGACCACATTAGTTTTTGACATGATGTGAATATTGCAAGCATTAACTATTGCAACATGAAATAAATTCTACACCAATGTACCAAACACTGTAGGGCTATAAGAATTGTGATATCATAAAACAGCAATGATCACTGTACTGGTTGTAAATCAAAGAATACAGACAAAGTAAAAACTGTATCCTCAGTCCACAACTTTGTTTGAGTCTAGAAGGAGACTTTCAGGGAAAAAAGGATTTTGTGGTGGGGGTGATGCTTTGATTGAAGCTGGATCAGAGCTGGTAGTCTTCAGACTGGTGTTCCATCTGGTGACACTGCAGGCAAATCTAGTCTGGCACTGTGCCTCTGTCAATAAAACTCCTTACATCCCACACTCCAGCAAGCAATGACGCCATGTAGTGTCATAACCCAGAAATGAACAGTTTAGGGGAACTGACTGTTCAGAGAAAATGAACAGGTAAAACAGGTCAAAGGGAGTGGTTCTGAAGTTAGGGAGTCATCTGTGGTCTGATGTTTATAGAAGACAGGCAGAGGGACAGGATTAACATCCCTCATGGCTTTACGCATTGGTGAGCAGGGCATTGCAACTAGAGTGCAAGAAATACTTGGTAGAGAATTTTTGGCATGAAACCACGGGTAAACTTCCGCTCAGACTGTCACCGTCAGCCATGTATCCTTGAGGTTAGAGGGGGTATGCAAATTTCTGTCTATGGCAAGTAACCAGGGATTTTTCCATTACTGCTCTCCCAGCAGACACGCATTACTGTAAGCGTCACATAGCCCCTTCCCCACATAGTGAACAAAAATATTTGCGGTATATAAAGAACGTCTGTGCCCCTCTACAGAGGTGCCTCTGTGCGCCTCTTGATCAGAGAGAGAGGCCTAACACCAGCTTCCGCAGAGCCTGATTGGATGCTTCTATCCAATTATCATGTTAGTCTCTATGCTTTTAGAGAAGCCTGAATATTTTACTGTTATTACAGTGAACAGTGTGTTTGTGCTTGTCTTTCACAGATTACAGCTACTTCTTCAAAGGTAACCACTATTTCAAACTGGAAGACAGCAGCTTGAAGATTGTCAAGTTGGGTGAGATCACAAAGGACTGGCTCGGTTGTTGAGCATTTCCACAGTGTCTCGCAACTGGCTAATTCCTGCAATGACATCTGGCCTCATGAGGACATTGCTGTAGTATCGCACACAACTTGCGGTCGCCGCAGTGCACACTGTTGTAAGTTTTTTTGTCCTGGTAACTCTGCACGTTTCTGTGGGAGACATGTTCCTTCCAGCCTGTATAACCAGCCTCCAGCTTTGTAGAAAGGGCACCTCGGGACCTTATACACAGGCTGAACATAGGCAACTGGATATTTGCTATATTACTGTGTGATATTGACATTTCATTTGTTATGCTGATGCAGATTTATTACAATTTGTACCCCCTGTTTTATTGTTTTATAGTTTTTTGTTTGTTTTTTTTAAAAGTCAGACATCAGGTATGTCCACACTGCATTGAACGCAGTGCTATACTGTGCTGTGAGATATTGCCGTTTTATGCAAATTTAATTCTGAAAGGCTTTTTTAGACCATATGAGGAATTCATGTTGGCTTAGAATTACTTCTATGTCCAGTGTACTAAGTGCAGTTTTATAAATGTATCACTTTTGATTAAGTAATTTTCTCATTGTTGTGCAATACATTTGAAAAAATGGATTTGCACAATGTGTTTGACCGAAAATGGTGCTTTAGAGATCGCTTTTTGCATATAGTCCTCTATATATATATATATATATATATA
>JBBMOE010000001.1:21888139-21937166 GCA_037975065.1 Chaetodon trifasciatus | reverse complement strand
ATATATATATATATATATTCATTTTATATTCATATCCTCTGGATGTCAGAAAGTAGTACTTGCAGGCACACATTATTCTTCATTTGGTTAGCACTTTGTATAGGACTATACAGGGGAACTGCTCAATAAGGAGACCAAATTATTTCCATGGCAACTCCATGTTGCATTTCCCTTCACTAATGGTACAGAGAGATTAAAGGCACAGGTTGCCTCTAGAGGCTGTATCAGTTTGCTGCATGATGGAATCATGACAAGAGTACTGCAGTAGTATTGTTTAATAACCTTTTTCATAGTCTCTTTTCTCTCTTGGGTTTTAACAATACAGTTATTGTGTTTTGTGTTGTTTTTAATGCTTGTGCACTTTGTTACTGTCATCAATAAAGATGGTCAACATAATGTGGATCAGTGATAAATACTTGCAAAAAGTATTCCGGTGGGTGATTGACACAGGTAAGCACTTTCACCATCAGACTTGTGAATTCAGCAACCAAACATCAGCAGTGGAAAATATAAATACCACAATGTCAAAATAAAAGCATAACTCCAGCATTCAAAGTATTACCCACTTAAAGATACATTCTGTGTCTGTGAAAATTATCAGCACAGCGTACTTAAAAAAAAATAAAAAAAAAAATATTCCTATTGCTGACGGAATACTCCCTGTTATTGTTTATATTTCTTACATTTTATTTCTTTATTTATTTATTAGATTTCTTTGACGGTGAAGCCTGATAACGTGATGTGTAAACATCACTTCAATGTTGTAGCTGGCAGAGGTGGAGCAAGTTTTAGCTACTTTATAGATTGCTTCCTAGATCTATAACTATGCGTTATATTTCATCAGCTCATATGTTTTTAGGGAAAATCTAATAGTAGAGCTGTAAAGTACATGCAGTGGAGTAAAGTGCAACAATTAATTGATGTATAATAAAATGTAGGGAATATAGAGGTATGAAGTGAATATAGAGGTATGAAGTGAATATAGAGGTATGAAGTCGAACAAAAATGAAAACATTACCTCAAATTTGTACTTGAGCAAAGATTGACTTTCAGCCACTGCTAAATTATCACTAGAAAGGATGCAGGACTGTTTTTTAAGCAGAACCAAACAAAATTTGTTATAAAACTGCGCCATCTTGTGGACATTTTTGAGAGCTGGTAAACAAACCCGTTAACCCTGTCATAAATCGTTGCACATTCGCTGCTTGTGCATCACTTTTAGTATTTTTGGATTCGAGCTCTGCACAGATTGATAAAGTGACGCCTGTATCCTCAATCAGTCTTTTTTTCCACAAAGGATGATCACTGTCAGCATAATTTTAGCCTCTTTTCCACCTGTTTTGTAATATTTCTACGAAATACGTCAAATGGAGTGATTGCATCCTGCAAACGTTCACAGAGAGCGGAAATTGATGCAAATCCGCCTCTTTAAAAACAGTGACCGGACTCGAACCCTGCAGCGATCCCGTTGGAGGTGGAGCCTGCCTTGAAACGCAGTCCGGGTCTGCTCTCGCTTGCTCCTGTCTGCGCTTGACCGAGTGATCGTCTGACACGGGGGCGAAGAAAGAACAGCGTCCCCGCTGAGGAAGTGAGATGATCACATAACAGCGCCTCGACAGATAAAAAACAAACATCTGCCTGTTTCTTCGCTCACTGGACTGCGATGCCGCCACAGCGAGTGTTCGCCCTGCCGAGGCAACAATCCCTGCTCCTGCCGGCGATCATCAACCCCTTCGTTCAAGACACCAAACTAAGCAAAGCTGCTATAATTAAAGTGAGTATGGCGTTTGAGGTCAGTGCTCATGTAAATGCAAGCCTTTGAAGAGTATAGGCGTCGCTTTGGGCAGCGCGGCTCACACAGTGTTTCATCCGATGTGTGAGATTACACACACACATGAACACACAGGCTGCTGTGTAACCAGGGCCCATAATCTTCCCCATCGAGCCTTTGACAATCGGCTTGCAAACCTTGTTATGTGCTGCACTAACAATGAGAGCCGTTGTGTGCTTTCTAGAAAAGCTGCCCAGTGATGTGGATTTCCACACTCGTGCATATTTCTGCTATGAGGAATGTCAATGCCGACAGCCCTGCCTGTATGGGAGAGGCCTGTAACTCATGGTGTGTGTGTGTGTGTGTGTGTGTGTGTGTGTGTGTGTGTGCGCGCGCGCCGCTTCATGCAGTGTGTCCTCCTGGGAATCATCCTGGTGCCCATCCGGGCCATCCTCATCACCCTGGTTCTCATGGTGACATGGCCAGTGGCTGTCATCATAACCTTCAAGCATCCTCTGAAAGGAGCCGTGGAACCAATGACAGGCTGGAGACGGTAAAGAGGATCCAAAACACCCTCCCACCACAGCACGTCTAACATGGGACTGCTGACCCCTCAAAACGACTCAGTCATTTAGGAAACTTAACAACTGCAAAGTACACCTGCCTTATTGACGTCAGTTTTGTTTACATACACAGAAAATTCTATTTTCTTAAATATTTTTTCTTATCAGTGCAGATTTGGGTTTTGCAAAGCAACTCTGTAGACGAACATTGTGACTACCATTTTTGTCACCACACATTAAACTCCATCCCACTTGGTACATGTAAACATAGACTTTGGTGAAGGGGTGTGCTGAGATTCAACAAAAATATATTGGATTTCAATGAACTGAAGCAAGAAGTAGCACAAGCATTGTGTTTCCTGGGTTCATAAGCTGAGCAGAGCACAGCGAAGGCAGCATATTCTCAAAATAATAGCTCCTGACATGACTTGAAGAATGTGCAGCTGCTTTTTGCACTGCTGAATCATGCTCTTCTAGATCATATCTGCAGAAAAGCATTACACAAGCTCAGTTCCCCTCAGTTCTCAGAGAGGAAAGAGTCAGTGGTATTAGTGAAAAGTCTCTTTCTAAATATTCAGACCAGCTTTCAGACCGACATCGAACAATTATGATAATGAATTAAGTGGGTCGTCCAGTTGGACAGTGCATATCTACACATTATGAATACAGTATGTAAGAATCATTTTCAGGTACTTACCATGTGATAAATTGTATATTGACATTAAATATAAAATATTTAGTGGCTGAATTGTAGTATTTCACCAAACCAGTACCAAACAGGGTGCAGCATTTTAAACTGTTTAGTTGTGCAGATAGTAGGTGCAGTACTACTGCAAACAGGAACTCTCTTGTGACTTTCGACCACAGCTTTTTATATGATTATGACCAAACATGGTCATGGCTTATCTTGACACTTATTTATTGCAGACATTCACAAGGTGGTAAAAGCACAGAAGTTGAGGTTTTACTATGAAAGGACAAGATTTGAAATAGTATTTGTTCAGTAAAACTGGCCACTGAAGTTTCAAAAATTCTACATCACCATTCATCATTTTGTCACAGCGTCTCAGTCTATGTTATGATTTCTAACCCTTTCTCTACATTATGAGGAACTAACAGGCATGTTACAGTAAAGTACAAAATGGTGCAACTCTTCCTGTTGCTCAAACACTTCCATTCAGTGTATTTGTTTAAAAAAACCTGTGATATATTGCTCCCCCGCCACATAATAGTGCTGGAGGTGAATAAGTCCATGTTCCATGTAACCAAATGTTTCATGGAAAATGCTTTGTACTCTAAAATGTCAGGTTCATGTGTCGGAGAGTGATGGCTGCCCTGGGGAGGACGTACTTCTTCTGCATGGGCTTCAGAGTGGTGGTCAAGGGCAAGCAGGTCAGCAGCAGTGAGGCCCCCATCCTGGCTGTGGCCCCCCACTCCACCTTTTTCGATGGGATCGTATGCATTGTCGCAGGCTTGCCCTCCACCGTCTCCCGTGTGGAGAACCTGGCTACGCCCATCTTTGGCAGTGAGACACTTTTCATTTGCTTTGTTACTGTCGTACAGGAAAGTAGGGGTGTATGTGTTTGTGGGGGCTTTCTGGTCCTCTCAACCTCAAAAACGTGTGTGTCAAATGTGAAAATATGAGTGTGAAATGTGTGTGTCGTTTCTGTTTATCTTAATCTGACTGTACAATTTCATATCTTCTGTATAGACTGTTCTCAGTCACAGAGGGCTTGGAAGCTATGTAGTTCAGAGACATTATTCTACCTATCCTGTTGATGCAGATTCTGAACATTTTAGACAGAGTGTGCTGTGGACTTGATGAATATAAGTTACATGTGGTGATATCGTCAGGAAGTGCTCTGTTTAATGCTCATGAAGCCATGCAAAAGGCCTGTACAATAGTTTGTATGTGAATGTTGCGGCTCTCTCTGCAGGGTTTGTGCGCTGTCTTCAGCCAGTGCTGGTGTCCAGAAAGGACCCAGACTCCAGGAAGAATACAATCCAGGAGATTGACAGCAGAGCCAAGTCAGGAGGTCACTGGCCACAGGTCTGTCACAACACAAAAAACACTCCTGAAGCAAAAAGTAGCCCTAATGTTAGCGTTGTATTGGCATGGATTATAACTGCAGATAAGACTTCAAGTTTGTCAGCTGGAGCTGTAACTCAGGATGTTGGTTTGGTTTCACAGTTTCCTTTCTCAGTTTTTGAAGACCATGTTGTACAATTGTGTTTTTTTTTTCTAACGGTTTCAGAGAATTAAAGCACTTACAATGCTGACTCAGATACAGGTGCCGTTATTTCAAAAGCATACTCTGTCTGTTGTAAGCGGCAGTAGTCTTTTCCTTGTTCCTCAGGTTCTGATATTTCCAGAGGGAACATGTACAAATCGTTCATGTCTTATCACGTTCAAACAAGGTAAGAGAGTAAATGTAAATTTGCTGAAATTACAAAAATGTTCCAAAAGATTTCATGTAATCTTATTTTTTTTTTTTTTTTGCTGCGAAATTTGTCAAAGTAAAATAATAGATCAAAGAAAAAAATACAAACAGCAATCAGCTAATTACTGACAGCTCCACATGCTGCTTATAGCACATCCATCATTCTCAGTTAAATGTGATCCACTAAGCGGAAAGGCGACAGCAGAAGCAGCTCATGATACCACACTGCTCCATTCATTCAGTTATGTGATGCGGTTTGTGCATTGACTTGTTGTCAAGTGAAGCCAACAAAACTGGTTTGGATTGAAGTGGGAAAATTAGTTTTGTTTAGTCATACAAGACACACCTATTCAGCTTTCATTCATTCATAATGAGAAATAAATAATATACATGCTGTGTGTTCCTAGGTGCCTTTATCCCAGGGGTGCCTGTGCAGCCTGTGCTTATGAGATATCCCAACAAACTGGTGAGTAGTTACGACTGTAATATGGCATGAATGTACTACACCTGGGCGGCATGGTGGCGCAGCAGGTAGTGCGCGTCCCCGGGTCAGCGGTGCCTTTCTGTGTGAAGTTTGCATGTTCTTCCCGTGCATGCGTGGGTTCTCTCCGGGCACTCCAGCTTCCTCCCACAGACCAAAAACATGCTCATTAGGTTAGTTGGTGACTCTAAATTGTCCCTAGGTGTGAGTGTGAGTGTGAATGGTTATATGTATGTTGCCCTGCAGTCGGCTGGCGACCGGCTCAGGGTGTACCACGCCTCTTGCCCGTTGACAGCTGGGATATGCCCCAGCCCCCCCCCCCCCCCCCCAACCCTGAAAGGGATAGTCAGGGTATAGAAGATGAATGAATGAATGTACTTCACCTCACCTGGAGAGCAGACTTCACAGAAGCCAAACTGCTGCTAATTTGCACAGAAGATAAAGATGTAGAGGCAGAGCCAAAGATGATTTGTATCCTGCTGGCCAACAGCACATAAACTTACAGTATTAGCAATTTGTTTATTTCAAAAAGAAAGAAGTTATGGATTTTTCAGTAAGCTCAATCTGCACATCGTGTTGTTGGCCATTTCAGACTTCTTCAGACAGCAACACTCGAAGCTCACCGCTGCACAGTTAATGTTTTATGAAGCTTTATGCATTCCCCTCTACCTTTTCCTCCAGGACACAGTCTCTTGGACTTGGCAGGGGTTCAGCTCGTAAGTATGCTTTCCACACTTGTGCATCTTGAGATAGGGTATACAGTGTGGTGAAGGTGGTGTCTGTTGCTAATTTTCCTTGACAGTAAACACAATTCTAACACAATAGCAACAACATTATGGCCTTGTATTACAGCAACTGTTGGTACTATTGAATTGAGATGTGTAACCGACTGTCCTGCTTGTGTCATGTGCAGGAGAACGCTGCTGCTCCTGACCCTGAGCCAGCTGTACACCACAGTAGAGATAGAGGTAACAGGCATTTCCCAAAGTTTCCATCCTAATACACCGGCTATAAACTACAAACTGTTATTGTTCCTGAAAATTGATGTGAATGCCAGTACACAGCATGTGATGGCTTTTTAAAAGTAATTTAATCTTAACTGGTAGTATCAGTGCTACTTTTGGCTATGGAGTTTAACTAAAGAAAGTTCTGTATGTAACCTTAATTTGCTGAATTATCATCATTGGATTTTATGCTTTACTCCAAGGTTGTACATCAACCTAAGCACCAGATGTGTTTCTTGCATTAGTGGATTTGGTTTCCATGCATGCAAAGGTTTAATAGTTTACTTTATGCCTGATCTTCCTTGTGACCATTTTCATCTGTTTGCTCTGTTTTTCAGTTCCTGCCACCACATATCCCCACAGAGGAAGAGAAGAAAATCCCAGCTCTATTTGCTAGCAGAGTGCGAGAAACTATGGCCCAGTAAGAGTTCATTGACCTTAAATGTACATTCTGCAGTCTATAGCTTGAGCAGAGTGCAATATTGTGCAATGAAAAGCAAATGCTTTGGCTGGGATGGACTCCAGTCAGCTAACAGGGCCACCAGTTGCACAGCTAACTACAGACAAAGATAGGTACAGCAAAGAGTACAGCAGTTAGCAGCTACTCTGGTAACATGCTGCCCCCTGTTAGTTTGGAGCAGCCTTTGACAGGTGGCCAGTTCTTACACATTGTACCTTTAAACACAGATGGAGAACATGTAAGTTGATGTGGAAAGGAAATACATGGTGAGTGGTGAAGAGTATGCTGTTTAATATGAAGGCCATTATTTAAATTCAACCAATAATTCTGTATTTCTACTGACATTACTACTACATCAGTGTTGTCATAGCATTTTCTGATCTGTCTGACCTTTGTTTACCTTCCTGTCCTGCTGCGTCCAGCTCTTCACAAACATCACAAGCATTTGAGCTGAACACTGTTGATGTTAACTGTCTGCTTTCAGGGCTTTGGGAGTTCCAGTGACAGACCACACATATGAAGACTGCCGCTTGATGATCTCAGCTGGCGAGCTAACGCTGCCCATGGAAGCAGGCCTGGTCGAGTTCACCAAAATTAGCCGTAAACTCAAGTAAGAACATTTCACTTAAGTTTACTGTTGGTGTGACCTGCAAGGAACATTAACAATGACTTTTATGGCTGCTCCCTCAGTCTGAAGTGGGACAATGTGAGGAAGGAGCTGGAGAGCTTTGCAGCCATGGCCAGCTCTTGCAAAGGAGGACGGATCACCATCGAGGAGTTTGCCAGATTTTTGAAGCTACCTGTCAGCCCACCCCTTCAGGAGCTGTTTGCACTGTTTGACAGAGTGAGAGACCTGTATATGAATAGCACCGTTATGATTGCCATTTAAATACTCAAGCTCTTTTTGTTGACATACAGTCATGGTGTTGGATTTGTCCTTAGTACAGTGAAAAACTGGCCCTGACACACCCTGCAGGAAACACACCTTAAGCATAATGGGTGAAAACATGAAGTGCAATGATCTTAATATTCATGTTAGAGAATCATGTACAAATCACATCACTGCATATCATGTGTACCAACAAATACAAAAGTAAGATTGGGTCATCATGGTGTTGGAGTTACACAGCGTGGGCTTCCTTCCTGCATATGCCTACCAGAGGTTTGAGTGGGAAGAGAGGACTGAAATCACAAAAGCATGTTCTAACATCCAGAGGATCCATTTTCCTCAGAAAACATATGATTTTCCAGTCTAATTATATATTACCCTTTAAAGGCCTCAAAACTGCCGACAGCAGACAAAAAACTGTATTTCTAGACCCTGAATGGTAAAGTACTAATCCATCATAATAATCTGTGCATTGACTGTCACAAGTGTTTTCATTGCTGTGTCTCTGACCCTGTCCAGAACGGAGATGCTACTATAGACTTCAGAGAGTATGTCATCGGCGTGACCATCTTGTGTCGACCAGCTAATACTGAAGACGTTCTTCGAATGGCTTTCCAGGTACGACAGAAATGTTCTGACACTGTTGTGCTCCTGCTAGGGCCTGAAGAAGAAGTGGTACTGAATACAGAAACACAGAAATATGGAGGAAATGTATGTTGTATCCACTTACCTTGGTTACCCAAAGCCTCTTTTGTGCGTGAGAACGGCCTGAATTCTTCACACATCGCTCATGCTGATAGGAGCACATCATACAGTACATTTTCTGCAGATATCTTTTGTTTTTTTTTTTTTGGATTGGATTTTATCAGATGCTGTAACTACAACCTGTGGCAAATGATCCGTATCCATCTGCAGCATGTGTATTATTTACTTTTTACACTATATCTGAAAAGGAAATATATAAAATTACATTTAAAAATCAAAGCAGAAAGCAAAAAAAAAAAAAAAGCCATAAATTTAAGTGAAATCACCCAGCCCTGCCTTTGCAGTGGTTGATAGAGTGCAGCTGCAGTACTGTTGGAAGAACAGGCAGCATTCAGAGAGGCTTGGATAATGTCAAGTTAACACTGTGTGTCTGTTGTGGACAACATGGAGTCGTTTTACTGGCCATAAAGTCTAATGTGGTTTTGAACTAACAGTTCTAGTGTTTATGTAATCTGAACAAAATATTATTTTTGTCCAACTAATTTAAGAAAGGCAAGTTTCCTTCAATTGTATGTAAGCTTTTTACTAACCCACCCGCCTGTTTTCACTCCATAAATAACATTTATTTTTTCTAAGCCTTCAGAAATTGGGCTGTGAAATACATTTTTCTCTTGTTTCTTTCCTCTCTCGTGCAGCTGTTTGATACAGATGAGGATGAGAGGATCACCCGGGAGGAGTTTACTGCTCTGCTGCGCTCAGCTCTTGGTGTGTCAGATCTAAACATGGTCAAGCTCTTCAAGGAGATTGATGCTGACGGCTCTGGTTTCATTACATTCAGTGAGTAGACTCTGCCTTGATAGCAGTAACAGCAAGCTACATTTTGTACTTCCACTTTCCCAAGTGACAGTGTATCCTAATGCTTTTCTCTATGGACATGCTTTTCAGATGAATTTCAGGCCTTTGCCATGACCCACCCAGAGTATGCCAAGCTCTTCACCACCTACCTGGAACTTCAGAGATACCAAGCAATTCAGGAGGCAAGGCCAGGTGATCTGGAATTGGCCAGCCCAACCAGTTCAGGGGAAAAACAGGAAGACAGCGCCTCGGACAAAAAAGACGACTGAGGCCTGAGAATGACCATGAACTCTCCTTCACTGCACCTAGAGACAGAACGCTGTATCCACTGCACTGAGAAGGAAGATTCAAAAGGATCATCTGCACTCCAACAACGTTCAGCAAATTCGAGTCATTTGCCACAGCAGAGCCATATCATAGATTATGTGCTTGCCTTTTTATAGATGGTGTTTAGAGTGCTTCTATTTTCGATTTTAGTGCCTTATAGAGATTTTAAAGAACCACTTTCCCAAGCCACTGCACAAGAAATGTCTTCTTTTCATCCCTAAGGTTTTATGTGTATTTTGGTTATGTGTCCATTGGGAAAAAAAATGAAAAGTTAGTCATAGGATGAAAATGTGTCAGAAAACTCGTGTCAGTGTTTTAACTGTCCAGTCCCTGCAGTTGTTGGAGTTCTGATGTTAGTGACAGTGTTTTATTATGTAGTTGAATATTGTTTTCCTTATCTGCCTCTTGACTTGTATACATCATTCTCGGTAGCCTGAGTTTACTCGTGCGTGGACTTAGATGAGCATAGCTTGGTGTACCTTCTCTTTTGTCTGTGTGGTCCTCTGTAAATGAGTGAAAAAACTGCAAAACCAACACGTTTTTCAATATAAGCAAAGGGTTCTCGTGCTTCTGTGTTGCAGTATAATTAGTGTACAGTACGCTTAATTAAGATCTTTCTAATCTGGCAACCCACAGATGTTCTGTATTAAAGCTTTGTGTACGAAGAGCATACATGCTGTGCATTACACTTTTTTCCGGTGCTCAGGGACACAGACCTTGTAAGACGGCTGTATAATTAGCCAGAGGTTTGCTTTGCATGTGTATCCATTTGCATTTCTACTGAAGATTGTTGTTGCTGAGACAGCAGCGAGTCTACGCAGCTTTAACTTTACTAAAGCAAATCAGCCACTGAAAATAGGGCAATTTGTGAGCAAAAAGCCAACAGTGCTTCTTCACAACAGCATATTCCAGTGGGGTATGCTTTCTGATTAACTAGCAGCACTGTTATTTATTTAGTAAGGTGCAGTGCAATTATGTGATTTTTTTTGTTAACACTGCAAAGTTTGCTTTTTAAAATAAAACAAGAATACAATTTTAACTCTGCCTGTGTATTTATCTTCACCACTGAGGGAACTTGTAATGACTTTCACGTTTATGATGAAGCAAAGGCACGCTGAAGGGGTCACGGCTGCGCACCTGGTTCTCTAAACCACCACGAGGTGGCAGCAGTTATCTATTACTACTTCACTGAGTTTGTTATTGCTCTGTGCGTGGGTTCCAGTTCGAGATTTACATCCTTCATTAACGTTTGGCCTCGACATGGATGAGATGTAAGTTAGAATTTGATTAAAGGTATGGCGTGTATTGGTATGTGTAAGATAATTCACAGTGTGTGTGCATGTGTGTCACACTTAACCCTCAAGAGATTTGGTATTCTGACTATATTGACTTTTTCTGTTTTCTTTTAGGCCTTGACTCAAGACCTAGTGTCAAACATGAAATTATTTGAACTGAATTATTAATTTTGCAAAGCAAATACTTGACTTGCTGTATGTTATGTTTAATCATGAGTTAACTCTCTCTAAGACATGATACAACTTATGTGCTATACCTGCTTGGCTTGGGCCTTTCTGTGAACTGACCTGCTTTCCTTGTGAGGTGGGAAGAAGACAAGATCATGAACAGATACAGTATGTGTGTGTTAATGGGCCATTTTATCATTAAAGAAACAACATATCATGGGCGTAGATCCTGAAGAATTACTCACCATGTGAATGTTTGTTTTTCTTATACATCATACGTGCCTGTACATTCTGACAACACAACCTCTGTCACAGAGAATTGGTGCAAAGGAGGTCTTGATGCTAATGCAAACCTAATATACGTTGTTCTCAATACAATTCATGCCATATGTGCTCACACACACAAACACAAAAATGCACAGTCTTGCTCCATATACACACAGGAGGCTGAGATGAATGATGGAGAGCGGGTCACTTCATTAAAAGCCCGCTGTTAGACAAACTGTGATTACCAGCTGTGATTTCCACCTTCAATTTGTTTTAACCTTTTCAAACGTACAGAGGCTCATTTCATTTTAATCGAAATTGATGAGATAGCATGGAATCAATTAAGTCACATTGTTGCTGTGCTTACAACAGTGTGACTCCTTACCTACCCACAGCTCCCGCTCTCCTCTTTGGTCCCACGCCCTTCCATCCTCCCTCTTGCCTCTGCATGGCTGTTGTATATTGCTGTATCCATTACAGACCTGCCTGGGGGGTGATCCTGTCGCAGTAGATTGTGGGAGATATGTGTTGGTAATCCAATTTGGTCTCCTCTGGACCTGAGTGAGTGAGCAGCCTCTGTTTGTGGACCCACGCTGGACACGGGCCTCATATGGATGAGGGACTCTCTGTGCCAGGCTGGAAAGAAAGGTCAGAACCGACAGGGCTCGCTGTTAAATTGATGTGACACTACTGTGTGCCTCAATTTATCCAGGTAGCTCGGCTCTCTCAGGCAAAATGAGGATGAGTCCGGGCTGAGTTCCACTCCACAAGTTAAGACCCGGTCAGCCACTTATCTGAAAAACTCTTGGGGTATTTTACTATTGTATAATGTTGACGGGTTCAACTTATAGAGGGTAAATACTGTATCACAACACATTTCTGGATAATTACTAACTTGAAGTTATGTACAGTCTTCAAGTTTTACCTGCATGACTTCAAAGACACAGTATAACAGGCTGTTTCACTGTCAGCACAATGGTTCAACAGACAGTTTCAATTGAAAAGTGACTGGGTTTTATTAGCAAAGATGCTGACAGAATGTCACGTAAGAGAAAGTTATTTTGGCGTTATATCTTGAATAGACCTTCCTGCTTAAAAAGAACAGGGTAACTGGGTGTGTACATACACTCCTGTGACCCCTCTGTTGTCCTGCATGCCAGACGTGGATGCGAGGCTTCAAACATGCTACACAGTGTGCATTAGCATTAACCCTACAGGTTAGAGCAGTGGTTCTCAAACAGGGGACAGGCCCACCAGGGGGGCTTAGGGCCACTGCGGGCAGGGATGGATGACCGAGAGAAAATATGGAGTGAAAGTGAGTTGAGTGAATATGATTTCTATTGGGAAAATAAACAGTTTACTGTTGCTATTGTGCCGATTCATTAATATTCAACTTGGATCCATTTTTATTATTTGCTTCCCCTATTACTGTTAATAACTTATAAAAATTGAACTTTTTCCAGCTTCTGCAAGGAGGCATGCCAGAAAATGTTTGAGAACCACTGAGTAAGACAAATGTAAGTAAGTTGTTGGCTAAAGCTACTGAATGAGCAAAAATACTGTAAACACTGGATAGATAAGGGCAGTTAAAGGTTTTCACTCCAATACCTCATCCAGTGGAAATATTCTAGGTGGCATTTTGGCAAAGTTTTGGCAAACTTTGGGTTGCATCAATTGCAATAGAATTTAAATAATTCTTGGCAGCTTGACATCCTTTCATCATGATGGACCCACTGCTGTGTCATGGCTTCCATCCAGCCCCAGGCAAAGAGTTCATTTAACTCTGATGGGTGTTTACCTCTATAGACACTGTCATGACGTGGATCTTTACGCATTGATACAAGGCATGCACACACACACCCACACACTCACACACTCACACAACACACACATCTTGCACCAACCTTGACTCCTGCAGGCTTGAACCTGGCAAGCCGGCTCCTTCAGCTCTTCAGGGAGTTCCTCCAAACCTCATTGTTACATTTCCTTATCCCACCAGATGACACCTTGTTGACTTTCTCTCTCCTATTATTCTCTCAGGAAAGCGATTGTTCCTCATGTCCTGTGTGATGGTTTATAGGAACAGTGCAGGTCCCTGGTGAGGGCAAGGTTTGAGGAACATCAGTGGTCCTTTGCCGGTATCTGCAGGCCATGGTTTGTTTTCTTGCTCAATGTTTTGGGTGTTTCACATCTCCGTGTTTGATTCTTTTCCAAAAATTTTTTTGGATGACAGGCAACAACTTTTCCTGTGTAACACCAGAGAATGGGTCAGCCTAAGGTTGTGGAAAAGACATTTGTCTTTTACTTGTCAGTGAGACTGGCCAAATAAGGTGTGGAAGTGTTTATATTTTCCAAACAAACTCAAACTCATCCCTCTACACTCTGTGAGACAAGGAAAGAAACATGTTCAATCACTGTCAGCAGTGTTTCTCTTTTTATTTCTACTGTCGGAACCGAATATGATGTGTTAAAATGTTTATGACTGTGCAACAAGATGTCTTATGCAACAGTTACATAAGAGAATTTCTTCAGCATCAGTGTAGACTTTAAAAATGTGTCTCTTATGGGAGATGTAAGTTCATCGAATCTTCATCTGAATCTCATCTTTAGTCTGAATCTTGCTGTGAGACTTGTCAGTCAATCACAGCCTTTTTTTCTTTTTTTTTCAAGCACTCTCACAGTTCAAACAGCAATCATGCCAATCCTCCTGCTGTCAAGCCTCCCTTTCTGTGCCCCCTAATTACTACCCACCATTCAAACCCAACATGTGCGTCGCCCCCTATTGTGTTCTCCATTCACCAGTCACTTGGGGATTGATGGGGTGTGACCTACTGAATGATAAAACTCTTTGATATATATAGATGAAGGAGACTAACCAAAAATCTGGTTATTGTTTAAAGCATTTCGAGGGCGGTGGCACCACATTCTGGCAGACTGATTGTGGAGCACAGGTGTTGGCTGAAGAATGACATGAGGTGCTGCTAAGGAGCTAATTTTACTTGCCTGCACCTTTTGATGGTAAATATGAATCGCATTTTCCAGATGTGTTGTGTGCTGCTGGGAAATGTTGTTCTCTGTGATTGGACAACTGACTCAAACTGAATGTATTTAGCATGTAGAGAATAAGACTTAACATTGCTGTGGCGCTTAAATCTTTGTAGATACTTGTAAAGTCCAGAGAAAGAAGCTTAATGACACTTCTTTTGTAAGGCCTGGAAAGATTTAAACTGCAGAGTTTTAATGTAGTCCAGAACAAAACAAACCCCGCTCAGTGCTAATACCATGACCTGATTACCATGTGGTAATTACCTGGTAACTTAAGTCTATGGAATGACCAAACAAGAAATGGTCCTCAGTGTCAGAATGTCATTTTTAAAGATATTTTCACATTGTACTGGTTCACACATATACAGCAGAGTCTTATTAATTCTTATTTGAGTTAATGCACCTTTTATTATGTAGAGTTGACATTAATGGCAGAGTTAGCAGGCATTAATAAAGACTGAAACTGTGAGGTCACCTAATTACTCAGGAAAAGGTGGGTGAAAGGTCATGATGGGGTGTGGTGTGCATGCATGTGTGCGTTTGGGGGGATGGCTCTAGTTTATGAGGTGATGTTAACAAGCAACAATGCGTGCTTGCACTCGGTAAGTACAGAGGTAAAAGGACAGAACAGAGCAGAAGTAGTGATGTTTGCTGTGACCCAATCCAAATGCACGATTAAATCCAGAGGGTCAAACTGTGACTGCTGAGAGGCTGTGTCTTGTTACATTAGCTTCTCATCCTCAGGTCAGCATGGGAGAGCCTGACCCTTAAGAACGAGATGGGAGGTCTCAAGAATTGTGCACAGCCAGAGGCAGGGCTCCAGGACGACCAAGGCAAAAGGTGATGGATGATTTAACTTTGCCTTGAGCAGTTCTGTACACCTCTATGGGCTCAACGGGACGGTCAAGGTTGCAGGTTCAGTTCCTACTTGTCCTTGTCTATTCTCAGCATGTCACCTGCAGTATGCACCTGCTTTATGAGTCACTTCTGAAGTGGAGTTTCAGACTATGTAACTGTACATTACTTTAACATTTTGCCTTGTTTTGTTAAGAAACCCAGTTGCTGAATGTACATCACACAACCGCATATTTAGACACAACTCTCCTTATCATACACTATCATAGAGATACCTGTCAATACAAAACGAAGTGCAAAAGAATAGAACTAATTCAGGAGAAAACAACAGTAACAACACATTATACTTTCTTGTTACCTGTTCCTTTGCTTCACCATCACTCCAGTTATTCAATCTTGACCAAGAAAAAAAAAAAAAAAACGCCCAAAACCAGCCCTATTAGGGTTTTATAAAACAAGCGCTGGAGAGCAAAGGGGACATTCATTGACTTTAATGGGATGAACTGATCAACCATATCTAATAGAAATCATTGCCACTGGCAAAAGCTGCTGTAGAATTGAATTACACATGGAACACAATGCTTTTACGGCTTCTTAGAAAACTGTAATTCAATCTGCTGGTACAGAGAAGAAACAGATAAAGTCCAAATTAAAACATTAAAAGTTTTGTTGTATTTGAAATGCAAGTACTAATATGAAGCTGAAGGTAAAGCAATATTATGTCTCTTGTAAAATGTTATATCCAAGCAAAGAAATGAACTATCTTTAGAACCCGCTCTTGAAATGACAATCGCATAAATAAATACGTCCATACTTATAAAGCTAAATCATGTTTTTCTGAACTGAATATTTGATTTATAGAAAAGATAGTTTGTCATATTATGTTCCGCGAAACATGGATTAATCTTGAAACCACTCTCATCCCGAATGATTGTTGCACTGACAAGCCAGAAGCAGAAGCACAAGTTTATGGGAACTTCAGCTCCGTCAAAAGACGATCAAGCCAAGTCGACATAAAACTGGACAGAAAGTGTTCAATTATAAAATATCACGTGGAAGAGAGAGAGGAAACCGATTTAAAGCTCGCATTTTATATCGTCTCTGCTGGAGAAGGCGAGTCTTATAGTTCCTTCAGAATGGGCAGTCTTTCGTCAGATGCATCTGGACATCAGCAGCATCGGGTCATGGAGAGGTGTCCCTAGCTTTACCAAGTAGGGAGGAAAGCCTTTCACTTGCAGACCTGTAAAATTCCTTTAGTAAGGTTGACATATTCTAATAACCATTTATCTTTCTCATTATCCTTATGAGTAATGTTTTTAGGTAAGATTGATTGAGTAGACTGTTTTGCGCACAATACGCTCGTTGCGCGCGGTGACGTAGGGAAGAATTGGCTGTGTATGTAGTATTTTTCACTTGACGCCTGTTATTGCTCTGCATCAGACAACAGACACAATGTTTAAGGTTAATGCCATACTGGTATTAGTAGTACACAGACATTGGGTCTGTTTTCTTAGAGTAATGTCACCTATTGATGTCTGGAAATCGTAACCTGTATTTCTCGCTGTGCGTAATTGTACTGAAACTTTACGCACAAACACCAAACCTCTCCAAACTCTTTGTTTGTCTTCCCTCCTCTCCAGCCCATGTGTGCGGGTGTATCAGCTGTAGTTTCGGCGGAGTGCACTCCCTTATCCGTTTTTTGTCAGCGGGATTGCCGTCCTTATCCAAGCGCACCGACTCAGACCATCTGCTCCGCCAGAACCCGCAGGGGGCCGTGAGAGCACCGGGCCAGCTTGGGCATCGTACGCACCAGAGAAGATGAATATCCAGGTTCTGCCAGAACACAAGCTCTCATCGGTGGCCCCGCTGAAACCGTGCAATGTGGAGAAAAAAGAGGTAGAACTGATATTGGTGAAGGACCAGAATGGTGTCCAGTACACCAGTTCCTCCATCATTCACACCCCCGGGCACCGCGGAGGTCCTCCCGGATCCGAGGACAACCGAGAAACTTGGGGCAAGAAAATAGACTTTCTTCTGTCGGTAATTGGCTTCGCGGTGGACCTGGCAAATGTTTGGAGATTTCCTTACTTGTGCTACAAAAATGGAGGAGGTGAGTAAACCATGTATGTCTGATGGATTAATGTGCGTTCACAGATGATTAAAAATTTAGAAGCGGTCACAAACTTGTGGCACGCCGCCAGGTTCAGCTACTAAATCCTAAACGTAAGACACAATAGTTATATGTATTGATGTTTTGTGTCTTCCTTTATTTGGAGTCAAGTGCCAAAGCATTATTATTTTTACTTTCAAAAATGTGCAAAACAACTTGTACAGCGCTGTTACTTTAGATTATACTTGAGTTATTCTGCTATGTTGTTGCTCCTTTAATCTCTTTAACTGATTCTTTGTCAGTAATAATAGTCCCAGATGTATTTATGGCGAAGTGCATTTAACTCTCATGCTAAAGGAAATACCTCATTTCATCAAGGCATGCACATGGAAAGGGATACTTTGTAAAACATCTATTACTTCACTGTATTTTGTGAAACTGTGACAATATCCCCTGCCATTCATGTCTCAGATTCATGATTCATTTTATTAGAAGCTGTTGAATATATAGTGTTAATATCCAGTAAGATTTATCTGGATATATACAAGTGTGCAGGCTCAGCAAGTGGTTGGTGGATGCACCACCATTTCAACTATTGGGAAAACTGAGGATGAGGTTTAAAAAGCAGATCTTATGTAGATGAATCACTGACATGTTGCTTTACATGGTGTTTTTCCTTCAGTGTTTTCCTTTCAAATGTTTCCAAAAATTGGGCAAACAAATGACATTTTTACCTCTGTAATCTGTAATCTCTTTCAGTCTAAATTGCTCCAATGTTGTGCTCTCAGTTCTTTGAAATCTTTAATACTAATAAGTGTTATTGGTTACATGAGGAATAAAGTGTCTCCGTTAATAATGGCATGCACACGTAGAAAGCCACTGTAGTTCTAAACCTGACCCCTAACGTTTCATATTGTGAAATGACTTACGAAATGTTTTGGCATATACTTGCAAATTATATGAATATTTGCTTCATCCAGTTTAATATATCCCCTAAGGTTTATTTGCTTGCCATAACAAGTTTGAAAACAAGTGCCTGAGCTCAGTTTCAATGCATAAGTCTGAAAAAGGAGTGACGGATTGCCAACTTGCACTGTTTTCAAAACTATTGAACAGGGAAGCTGCGCTGTAGTGAGAGGCAGAAAAGTACAGTGTGTGTAGTCGAATCAACAAAGGATTGTTGTCAACACAGTGCTGTTTTATCTTCGATGCTCATGACAACAGAGTGCTCGCCAGAAGGTGTGCCCTGTCCTCTGTTTGTCTCCATGTCATTCACGTGATGAAAATCAACATGTTGTGCTCAGTGTCCTAAAGGGTCACCTCCACCATTGACAGCTGTCAATCACATTGGCCCTCAGCAAAATGTATTCATCACTGTAGATAATGTGTCATTTGTGATGGACGGTGTCAAAAACAATTAAATTACGGGAGGTCGTTTCCTTGTTGGTGGATGTGCTAATCAGGCACAGAATGAAAATAGCTGTGAGCCTTCCTGCTCGTGTGTTGTGGTGTGTTGTTTTTCCAACAATATCAAGACCCCCCACCCCCAACTGCCACTTTTTTCTTCCTTTTTGGAATTTTGTTTTGTCTTGCACTTATTTCCACAATGACCACATATCCTGCAATATCTTTTTACTACAAGCAAAATGCAACTCATGCCAGCAGGGGTTTACCTTTAAGATACTTACAAATGTTTAGCATGAAATGTAATTGTGTCTTTTTTCCAGGTGCTTTTTTGATCCCCTACATTCTTTTCTTGGTCATTGCGGGGATGCCATTGTTCTACATGGAGCTTGCCTTGGGCCAGTACAACAGGGAAGGGGCAGCTACAGTTTGGAAAATATGCCCTGTCTTTAAAGGTGAGCTTTAACGTTAACACACAGATGCACATTTGCACAAGAACACACACACATGTCTGTTTACTTCAGCCTCTCTCTAACCTCTTGCTACTTAAAGCTCAGTCATGCTCTTTTTTGCTTCTCTTCAGTGTCTTGCCCTTTCATTTCATCCCTTTGTTCTTGTCCTTTCCCCCTCATAGGCCCATAAGTGTCACTTGTAACTAATCTCTCTGTCACAGCAACTCTTTCTCTGTTTCACCTCTTTGTAGTTTTTGATCTCTCCCCGCTTGTACTTGCAACCTTGAACCCCTGCCTGTGTTTTTACAAATGTCGATTTCAAATGAGTGAAGCAAAATCAAACCAGGCTGGCAGCAATGGCATGCTGAGGAACGCGAAGTCAGTTAGAAACATAATCGAAAATCTAAAATCAAACAGCATCTATTATGTGCTATCATTACAGAGAGTGAGCACATTATAAAAAACTGACTGACAAAGATTTATGTGGTGTAAACTTTAAACTGAAGCTTGCATAGTTTGTTGGAACTTGGGATTAACAATATTGTCTTTGTTCCCTGTGACATGGAGTTTACTGTAAAGTCAAACCTTCAGAAAGCTATTAAACTGTCATGACTAGCATTAGCTTGCTTGTGTAGATCAGCAACAATTTAGGGACTTGGGGGCAACAATTTAGGGACTTGTAATTTATTAATGTAATTTATTCTCTAGGTATTATTATTCTGTTATTACAGTGTACAGTATGATCATCACTGAGCAGTTTGGGGGAAGATGGGGTAATGATTTCTATGTAGCATTTAATTCACAATACCACACACTACTCACATACACTGGTGGGGTGCAGATGATAACAAAATGAGGATCGGCACACCACGTAGTTCCTAAATACATACATACAATGTACATTTGTTATTGCCCGTGAGGCAATTCATGAATACAAAAAAAAAAACAAAAAAAAAACCAGTTATTTACTTCAGCGATAAAGAAAACAACATTAAATGGCAAACTGACATGTTTTTCCAAGGGGTCCGTGAGCACAACACACACGTTGCAGTTGTCATCACGTCAATGCGTCATGGCGCTGTCAATGAAACATATGTACAAGCGAAGTGCCAGGTTTTCCAAGAGAAATGGACAATTTTTTTTTTTTTTTGATAATTTCATGTTGTAGTCTGTCAGGAACAGTTTTACTTTGTCCGGTGCTAGCAGCTCCACAACAGCAGCAAGCCACTCCTTCACAATGGTTTCAGCTTCTTAGCTATTAGCTCGCTAATAGCTAAGAAGCCACAATGCTTTCCTTCATAACACTGTCTCTGTCACAGTGTGGTCTGCTGAGAGCTGCTTGTTGGCCACGCAAACTCTGCAGAAGAATGTTAACTTAATCCAAGCGCTAGCTCATCCAGTTTAGCATGTTTCAAGCTGTAATGATGCTCAAGATCATCATTATGAGTTTGTCCACACAAACTAACTTAGGCACACTGGTTTGCCTTTTACTTAAATCAAAAAAAGTTTGTCCACTTCTGTTGGAAAGTGCTGTATTCTACTTACATTTTGTTGATATCAGCCGCCATGTAATGGCGTATTTATGAACTGTCTTTCTAACCAGATCAAATGGTCTCATGGGCCGTATACGACCCATCCCCACCCCTGGCGTACATGAAGCAGAAAAGCTTTTTTATGATGCCGCACTTATAGAAGATGATCTGTTTTATGTCCTGTCACAGCATAACTATCATGAACAGTAAAGGACATGCTCACTACAGTCACTGAAAAACTTAATTGAGAGTCATTAACAATATGAAAATAAAAACATGATATAACAAGCTATGGTTCAACACTCAGCACATCAAGCTGTTTCATATTACATACAGGGCTGAGCAGACCTAATGCCAAAACCACAGGCACCATACAAAACATTTCTATAGTGTACTTTGACAACAGCTCCATGGAGGACAGTCTCTGCTGCTTTCACTCGTGACCTCTGTGTGGCTCTAAAGGACAGTCATATTCAAAGGGATAAGTACACAGTGGTTATTTTAAAATTCTTCTCAAATCATCATTTCCTTTACTTAAGTCAGGGAAGGGCCATTGAGAATAGAGTCATTTGAATAAGTATCAAAAGCCTTAGATATGTCAATAAAAAGAACAACACAATCCTGCTTATTATCTAGTGCACTTGCAACACCATTCAAAACTTTCAATGCTGCATCACAATCACATAACTACGCTCTGGTCCGAAACCAGACCAGACAAGATTTTGAAACTGGGTGTTGAGATAAAAATTCTCATTTGACTGACCACCTTTATGCAAAGATAGGACGTAGGCTGCCTTCCACAAGTCAGGGCTTTCTGTTTCCACAGTCTGATTAAAAATGTAAATTAAGCATTCAACTTAATACGGGGTTGCCAATAATAACAGCCTTGGCTCAAACTGATCAGCCACTGTGGAGTTTTTTGGATCAATGGAGCTAAGACCATTAAACACTTCAAGATTTGTAACATGCTTCAGTGAATAGATCTGAATGCCAGCTTTATTTAGCCAGCAAGGCGTACTATGATCAGAGAAAGTGGGAGGAGGTCCGACATTTCCAAGCATATAACCTGATCAAACAAAGTGTTCCTTGAATGCATCACATTCTCTTTCCAGTTGAGACAGTGGCATAATCTTAAACAATTTCATCTGGTAAGGATGAAATAGAATTATGTGATGATGTTTTAACAGTTTTCCAAAACGATCATCAAAAGATCATTTTAAATAACAGTGAGACACCTATTACACTGTTGACAAAATACTGCTAATCAGCGGGGATTTCGTTTTTCATGCTTTTTAATTCCATCTAACGGACTATGCTATTGGGCAGTGGTCGCTGAAGTCAAGAGGGAAAAGAGCACAAGATTTATAATGCTGTTGTCTATTGGTTGAGGTAATATATAAAGGTTTGGCCTTTCCTGTATTCTTTGGATCTGGCCCAGTAGGGGAGGAGATAAGTGAGATGGATTTCATTGCAGCAAATTTCAAAATAGCAGAAGCTTCAGTTAAACCAGTTAATGTCCATATCACCCAGGCTAAGGAGTTCTTTACTATCACAGCTGAATATAAAGACAAATGAACCATCTATCACACCCACAAGTGTCAAAGGTGAACGATAAAACCCAGTAACTAGTACCCTGTATTATTTTTCCCCCGATGAACACTTACAGCCAAGAATTCAAAACATTTCTGCTTGGATACAGATGTATGGACAGATGCAGATAAATAGCTTTCCACAAAAATGGCAACGCAACCTCCCTCAGTAGGCTGATCACATCGAAAAACAATATAGTTATCAAGACTCTATTCCCAACATTCACGTAGCAGTACATGCTGTACTAGTACACCATTTAGTTCACAAAACACTGTAAATTGGGAGGAATTACGTTGCATGCTGTGGGCCGTAAACGAAAGCGTTACCCATGCATCTGGAAAACTGTAGCTGCACATGAGGCCTGAGTTCATCTGACTTTGATGACTCTTATTCAACAGATTATTGTTTTATGCTGGATATTTAAAAAACTGTCAGACATGTACCTCTGTCTCCACTACTGAATCAGCACCAGTCACCAGTGCAAAAGCACCAGTGCTTTTGTTGGCCTCAGTGCTGAGGAGGGCTTGTTTTTTTTTCCTGCCTAGAATGAGTGGGTGATGGGTTTATGACATTCCAATGGAGACAAAACAACTCATCCCAAAGTGTGCCCCTCCAAAAAAGTGCAAAATGATGGAAAGTAAGCAGAAACACAGAGTGGACAGGTCTGAACAATATTTCAGATTTGTAGAGGTTTGAGAAATGAGCTAACACACGAACGCAGCTAACAGGAGGAGACGTTCTTTGAGATAAAGTGTCTGTTGATGTAAATTTTGTCACTATTGCTTTGACTCAACTTTGCAGTCTGTATTTGCTGTCCATGATTTATTTATCTTTGGATTATGACAGCTCCTAAAACAAATACATTATTCAGTGTTATCACATATAACAAGTATATCTGCACGGATCAGTAATATTGGGATGTAGCATGTATTGATACAAATTATTTGGAAGCAATACACCTTATGAGACCTATATGAACAACAGAAAATGAATGGTCATCTCTAAATAGAGTGTGTATAAAGGACATCTGCACTGGGCTGATGTTCCTCGACAACACTGAAAAGAAAATGGTGTTGAACAGATAATGTTGGGATGTAACATACAAAACTGTCTGATCAACAATGACTTCATGGGTTTGTTCACCTGTGTTCCTCAGGTGTGGGCTACACAGTGATTGTCATAGCCCTGTATGTTGGCTTCTACTACAATGTCATCATTGCCTGGTCCATCTACTACCTGTTCTCCTCCATGACCAGCGAGCTGCCCTGGCTCAGATGTGACAACAGCTGGAACAGTCCGAACTGCACCGACCCCAAAGCCATTAATGGATCTGTCCTCGGCAACGGAACGTCTTATGCCAAGTACAAGATCACCCCGGCAGCAGAGTACTATGAGTGAGTCATTTCTGAAAATCAGAGCAATTCATTTATCATATAGTGACGTGTAGATAATGGAATGATTTACATTACATGCAACTTTGGAAAACAATGTAACAGAACCACTTCATGGTAACCTGACTTTATAAAGTTTTAATGGGATCATGATATCCTGTACATCACAACTACTCAAGCATCCAAAAGCAACAAAAGATGGATCAAATAACCCACAGTAAAAATTAAATGCAGTGGTCTTATCCACTGTTACATGGATAGATGCTACTAGTTTGTTTACAGTATTTTCACGAAAAACATCAGAGCTTTGGCCTGCATGTTGTCACTGTACTCAAAAGACCATCTCTGTTTGCTGTGTTGTTCATTGTCTATCAGTGGATGTTTGTTTCATTTGGACACTTGTAACAGATACAATTTGGCTGAGTCAGCATATTAACTACAGTCCATGCAACAACAAGCAGCATCATGTGCAAGTGATGCTGTCTTGTTTGGGAGTGTTATCTAAATACCTGAACTGCATGTGCATCCCCATGAAACAAGTGGACCACTGTCCATGTGAATTGAGGGACCAGTCACTGAAACATGAGTCGAGGACTTACCCAGTCTTAACTGTTTATACTATAAAAAGTGTATACATAAAAAGTTCAAATGCAACCTTTGAAGTGCAAAAAAAGGCTCCATCTGTTTATACTTCAAAGACAGCCAGTTCTTCCCCAGCTTCTGTGAAGACTGACTGTGCAGCCCAGAGGAAGTCTGTGAAGTGACTTGGACACAACATGGGACACATGCTAAGCATGACGCACAGAATACATGGAGCATGCATCTCGGCAAAATTTTGAGCTGTAAAAGTTCCACTCCTGCTTCATTCAGTCTGTTAATCTGATCAGATGATATCTTTCAACTTCCACCAATTCTCAAAGCTGATATATTGTTAGTAGTATGTTTACTTAATATGAAGAGATCAGTGTTCACATAAAAGCTCCAGGCTTGTAAATTAAAAGTGATGCAATATTGCTCAATGAGTAGACATTTTCTATAAAATCAGATATTCCAGGTGGAATATTACACTTCACGCATAGGAAAAAAATTCTAGATGTGCACAGACAGACTGGCCACAATAGGGTACTTCAACAGAGACCTTAGAAGGGGTTAGGCTCTGTAGGGGACAATAAATCCTCCTGCTTACAGCTAGCTTTGAGCACAGGAGCAATGCCAAAGCACAGCATGAGAGAGTGAGGCCAACTCTTGCTTCACCTCTTACAATCTTCTACATCCACAACCCCTCTTGAGCCTATTATCCTCAGTTATCGTGAGTGTAAACTGCGGCAAGAATCAACAGGACAATAAAACCCACTGTAAAATGGAACATTCAGGCTTACTTTAGTTTGCACCTCAACTGGTGTGCTTTGCTAGTTAGTGTTAGTAGAGTTTCATGTAGCATAGTATTGCTGTTGAGTTCATATTTTAGCTGATTCATTTCCTAAGACTTACAGTACAGCTGGTTATTCATGATCGCACACAACAGTACTGATCATGAAGTGTATGTCATTTAGTTCATTTAAAGTACATGCAGTACATTGATTTGCTAACAGTGCAGATAATGGCACTGTGCAGGAAGACAAACAGTGCAAAGAAAACAGGTGCCCATTGACACATCAAGTAGACACATAGCAACATTAGCACTGAATCATGTTTTTGGACACCTGATGAACATAAGTCACCTTTTAGCTCTGTTTTCAGCTTCTGAGAGAAATGTCTTGCTCTTAAGCTGTTACATGCTCCACTATTTTCACCAGCTGTTTCAAGGGTGGGGAACCTTTTTCCTATGAAGGACTGTTCTCAGTGGCACACCCAGAAACTTTTCATAGGGCTGTCACTGGTGATTGGGCAGCACCTGAGAAGCTAATTGTATTATATATTATGCATATGCGATCGGGGTAGATGAGGAGGAGGGGGCTCTGAGTCTTTGCAAGAGTCAGTTTAGAAAAGAGCTGCTCACAGTAGCAGGTCAGTGATTAAATATTGTTGTTTGTTCGGCACATCAGCTGGTTCCACATTGAAGAGCAAGAGAATATGTTCAGTTCCTATCATTTCATGTCCTCAAACTTCTCACCAAATGCCTGAAGGAGTTTTCACACTCAGCACTATATTCAGATGTCATAGCAGCTTTAGTTCTTGCAGAGCAGGAAAATGCACAGTGTTTCCTCTTTTCAGTTCCACTTTCCTCAGTTTTAATTTCGCTTCAAATGATTTCACATTAAGAGCAGAGCTGAGAAGCTAGCTGGAGCTTGAGGTTCAGCTCTGAAAGGTTCTTGGTAATGTCCACCATGAAGGCCAAATCACACACACACACCTTATATCACTGAGTTTCCATGTCAGATTTTCCTTCATCTCCATGAATTCAGACAAACTGACACTTTGCAACAGTTTTACTTAGATATTAGCTTGTTCACCACAAAACTTATCAAAATGTGGTCTGCTGAAAGCTGCCTGCTGGCCACTCAAACTCCACAGAACGGTGTTAACCTTATCCAAGTGCATTTGTCCTTGTAACTAACTCATCCAGGTTAGCATGTTTGTAGCTGTAATTACTCTTGAGATTGCCCTTCTTCATCTCCAAGCGTGTTCTCACAAACTAACTTAGGCACACTGGTTTGCCTTTTAATTCAACAAAGTTGAACACTCCGCGTCTGCTTACGTTTTGTTGACAGTCGCCATCATACATTGATGTGATATCAATACATTGTGAACCTCCTTATGACTTGACTCAATGTGGGTGATATGAAAGTACATTTTAAATGACATGGCAGAGGTTGTTTGGAAGATGAGGGGTAGAAGAGGCCCTGCAAACACAGCCCAAAACATGACGTCTGCCAAAAGACTGACCTGCAAACAAGAGATTTGTGCATTTCCCTGTGATTAATTTGACAACTTGTGCAGCCTCAGTGCTTAAAGGAACTTTCCAGATGTTTAACACCCCAATCCCAGAATCATATCCATTAACTTTATCGCAAAAAGCTTTCAGGGGCTTTCACATAGTACTTGAGCTTCTGCCTCCTCAGATGCTTGTCAGATGGTCAAACAGCACTGAAACCCTCCCCTCCCTCCACACCTTTCTCACATCGGAATATGGAGGACCATATCTGACAATTTCCGTAACTTTCCGAAACCAACGTCTTGACATTGACGTCCACTCCAAGCAGTGATTGGCCAGGTGTGTAGAGGTGAGAAAATAAGCAGGGTTTGAATTTCTCTTTCTGTCTCTTGTGATTTGTACAAGTGGGTGCAACACCATATCCTCCAGAAACTGTCCAAAAGTGTGCACCCATTGTCCCATATTCAAACCATTATCACATCTAACCCATTTCTATCAGTCAGTTTTTCACCCTGCCCCCAAGTGTGGCCATTCAAGCGACAAACACTTTTGCCTTCCAACTTGGCTGAACAGCATGTCCAAACTAGTTCTTTAGAGAACAACCTGGCCCTTAATTTCAAGGGGAAAAGTTAAAAAGGTTAGCAAATCCCAATTACATAATATCTGGGTTTAAAGTATGTAGCGTGTGTCACTCATGCACAAAGTGGCCATGCATATAAATATTTCATATGAATATTTAATCTGCTTGAGTTTTGAGCGTGGTGTTCATGGATGCTCTTGTACCAAATTGCAAAGGAAGCACAGGGAGCTCTCTGTGTAAGTCTCTCCACTTGCAGGTATAAACATTTTAATTTGAGAATAGAAAAAAAAAACCTGTCTTTATTTAAGCTTGACCTCCAGAGTATTTCATTTTATTTATTTAAAGTTGTTTTTTGACCCAAAGCATAAAGTTTGGAAAGAAATCTCAAACTGTAGATGAGCATGCAGACCATCAATGAAAATTCAGAAAATACAATACATTTTAGAACATGATGACAACACCAAATCCGTTCATTTGCATGAGCCCATATCCTTTTGCTTTTGATCGAGCCTGAGGCAAACGCATTTAAGGTCACATCAAGGATAACTAGACTTGATAAATAGCCCTCATTTAAACAAAAAGATCTAATTACATTGACACTTGAGAAGATTGCTTTCACTTCGATCTCATGTGCAATTTAACATATTTGTTGAAAGAGTTACTGTTAAAATAACACAGACAGCATCACAAATGAGATAGCACCCTTCAGCTGTTTTTCATACTCAGGTCTGTAGTCCCTTTTATTTATGTATTTTTCACATTCCCTCTTTCTCATAATGCAACCAACATTACGACCAGGCCGCATGCAATGCTGTGCCAGCCTCAAATATACAGAGGCCTGCTAATGGCAACACTGAGTGTTAGGATAGCGGCATAACCAGCCCGCTGAGTGACGATAAGAGTAAATGTGTTTAGAGTAACTGGGCCAAAGGGACCTGGATTGATGTTACACTGTGCATTTACTGGCAGTGTACTATCAATGCTATCAGATGAACAAGGAGGCCTTGGGGCGTTAAAACAGAACACCAACACAAGGTCTTTAGTTCAGAGCATGGATTCTAAATTTCCCTCCCCAAATAAACTGATGTCTTCACGCTATCTGCTCCCCCAAAGACCGTATAGCTTTGAATTTATTATCAGTCAAAGATAAGCCAACGCTTAAGAGGAGTTTCACAGATCCTTTGGTCCCTTCGGATTGTATGTCTGAACATACTTCTTTGCATGTTTTTCTTGTGTCAAGCTGTAGTGTAAGCAACTGAGTATCAGATCCAAATCCAGTTCCGCTGTTTATACACCCATAACATCACATGCTGACTTAATTGAATCTTTCTTGTGGAAAGTTTTAGGAGAAATGTGAAGAGAACAAAAGTGCTTTTAAATGTTTTACTGTACAATATTGATATCCACATAAAATACAACCTGCTCCTGGTTGGAATGGACATTGTGTGCAGGCTCTATAACTGGTTTACCGTAGAAGGATATTCCTGTTAGAAGGTGCAGGCACAAACTATAATGTAGAAATGATTGTCCACAGATTTTTCCAACAACACAGTTTCAGCAGAACATGTGCAATGAACATGTGGAATTGGATATACACAAATAATAAATACAATTATGTAATAAAGGAATATTGAAACAGTTCTGGTCTCTAGACATCAGCTTACTGTGACTGGACACACTGATGAATAAATGTAGCATTAGCTGGCTTATGCTGCCCTCTATTGGTTATGTATTGGTGCAGGATAAAAGTGGCACAATGACAAAATACTAGTGCAATAATTACAATTTGGTGTAAAAGTCAACCATTAACAAATAATAACCTAGATGTGAACAAGGAATGCTGAAGGTTAACACAAATTGGCCCAGTGGTTAGGAAAGTGTATTAGTAAACCAACAGCAACCACACACAGACAAATACATTGTGCCATTGAGGCAGCGCAGCCTCATGGTCTCCAGTGGTAGCTTGAAATATTACGAACTGTTAGCTAGATTAACCTTATCAAGTATTTTAGCAATAATTGCCATGTTTGACCATACAACCATTTAACCACATTAACAAAAATGACAGTGTAACAGTTTCAGGAACACATACATACAGTATGTCCATGTACAAAAGAAAACGCTGTGGATCCAACTGGCCTGATCGTGGCCATACAGACCAGGTCCAAGATGGTCTAGTCCATTAGTGCCACTGCAAGGGACAAAGGATTTCGTTTTAGGCCTTGGAACAGCCTTACAAAGTGTAATAACACAAAGATAAAGATAAGATTTAAATTGTGACATCAATTTGCACAAACTGCTGACCATGACCAGCGGTGGCCAGTGTTTATCACTTTTGCTCAAAACAAATAAGCAATGTGTCTTGTGTCATCATATGGTACTTTTTGACCATGGGGACTTTTCCAGCAACACAGGCACTTGACTGCAGGGTCTTTTCCTGTGGTGTAAATTCTGTCCTCCCCCAAACAAAGCTGTTGGTTTTTATTGGTGTACTTGATCTCATTAAGGATTCTTTAGATACAGTGGATGCACAAATGTGCAGAAGTAACTTTGTTGAGCCCTCCAGTTTGTTTCCTGTGACTTTCTGGACCTATTAGGCAAAGAGTGAGGTGAAGAGATCACTTTCATGTCTGTGCGTTACATATGGAGCTACAATTAGGATGTCTTTAACCTCGCTTGTTAGCATAAAGACAGGAAAACTACTGGCTCTATCTCAGAAAAAACAAGGAAAAAAAGCATTTAGTCACAGTTTTGATGCTTTCTTATTGACGCAATGGGTCTTCCTTGTTTAACTCAGCATGAACACAAGTGTAAACATGTCAGTTATCGACAAACAGCAGTTTAATGGGGGGTTTGAAATGTTGTTTGACCATCCAACAAACACTTTGTTTGGAGATACTGTGCTCCATCTGCACCAACTGCTGTTCACCAAGAAATAGTTCCAGCATGAGTTGTGAGTTTGCGTGTCTTTGTCACTTTGGACAGAGCCGGGGGGGCTTGGGGGGGAGGGGTTAGAGTAAGGGGTTAGGGTGCTTTCAGTCTTTATGTTACAATTAACTAAACACCTCCTGACTCAAGCTAACGGTATGCACAGAAATGAGATAGATATCAGTCTTATCTCGATATCTGAAAGAAAACAAACAAAACAAAGTATTCTGCATAATCTCATGTTTTAAGAAGTAGAAGAAGTAGAAGAAGTAGAAGAAGTAGAAGTAGTAGAAGTAGAATCCTGTCGGCAGATGTCAGGACAACATATTGACAGCAGCTTCTCACTAAAGCAGCCACAACAATTGTATGTAATGCATCACATTAACTTTGCTCCAACTGCGCTGTTGTGCACTTCCTTCCCACTGCTCTGAACGCACATTCAAAGAATGAGCTTGCAGCTGGAAACTTAATTTAGATAGGGATGGAAGAGACACCGTTATTCTCCCTTTGTTTCATTATGTCATGATTAAACAGTCAACCTCTAAACGCTCACTTTGACCTGACAGTAAGCATTTTGCTCGAGGAGAATGACCGATAATCATCAATCATCATCATTACTTTAAACACGACAGTATATTAAATTACTGACAGTTTCAAAGCTTTTTGTGTGTAGTGCAGACGGAAAGAGATTAATTCACGTTAAAAGCCAGTCAGTTGACAGCGGTGTGGTCTAATTTACATTGTTTGTTGAAAAAATGTGAGTTCATTTGCTGTATGCTCTGGCCAACACTGACATAGGGCAACAGAAAATGCTGGCTGAAGGTGCACAGTAAGTGCTGTAAGAGAGCCTCTGTTCCGTACTTCATCTCCCACCCTCCCTTCAGGCGCTTACAGTGTGGGCTGTTTTGTTTAGACTCCCCCCGCTTCTGGAGAATCTGGGTTGGCCTCTAACCGTTGTTGTAGCCGAAAAACAACAACATGCCATACCACAGAAAAATTACGTTCCAGAAAATAAGGTATGTTGTAAATTGAATAAAAAGAATATATCACATGAAATATATTTTTCTGTTGTATGTGTGTGTGTGTGTGTGTGTGTGTGTGTGTGTGTGTGTGTGTGTCCTTCTGCAGACGGGGTGTGTTACATCTCCATCAGAGTAGGGGTATCCATGACCTGGGTCTGCCTCGCTGGGAGCTGACCTTGTGCCTGGTCGTGGTGGTCATAATCCTCTACTTCAGCCTGTGGAAAGGTGTCAAGTCCTCAGGAAAGGTAGAGAACTGGATGCTCAAACAACAGCAACAATTGCTGCTTTCTCAGTTTTTAATTCTTTTGATTACAAAAGTTTGAACCAGCATCATTTTATGCCAACTTTATCACTGTCTGGTAGCTGTGAATCTGCTACATTTTGCAGATGTGTTGTAAAGCAGCTCATTGTAAATTGTTGGTACTAGGCCAAATATTTACTTTTTACCTTAAATGCTCTATAATAAACTGTGTTTACTTGTATTCAAGCAACAAATTCTAGCAAACAATGATCTTTAAATTACAATCATAGTGTTAGTTATCATACCCGCACATACAGCCTTTTTACATGCTATATTGGTGGAGCACATAATCTTACAACTGAGACAGTCAGAGAGGAGGGGGATTTGTTTTCTTTTTGATTGAACACAATAGAAGGAGATTTTAACTGGTGATGAAACTCTCAATTGAATATTGATGCCTCTGTATGACATACATAGGCAAACAAGACCACCAGCAAGCCAAAGTTGTGCAGTGAGTGGCACGTTAGCGAATTGAGAGGAAGCAGGAAGAGACTTTTCTTAAGAGAATTTTACTTTTGATGTTACATTCTGTGGTTGTGGCTGATACTGGGACAGGAGAAAAGAGAAAAGAAAAGAACTGACTGAAGCACAAATAAAAAAAAGTAAAAAGGACAGCGAGAGAGCATGGGCAAAAATAAAAGTCAACCTTGGTCGGTCATTCAACAGATGGAGACAACTGTGGGATTTAAAAGGATTCAAAATTGATCTGGCTCTCCTCCACCCAGACAGTTATGCAATATGGAGAATGTTGATAACTTTAGCTTTTTAAGAAATTACAATTACCAAGCCGCCAAATTTGTTAGTTATAGGCTTGCATGTAACTTCCGTCTATGAACAAATTAAATCAAGGGTCAAAATCAACACAAAATTAAATTTCCTCATTGTAAAATATACTGTTGGACCCATTCAGTGTCCGTTTTATTGATAGAATTGTTCAGTGAGAAAAGAGGCCTTATGATATATTTTTCCTCTTTGACCCATTTGTTGTGCTGTTTTGTCTTTGTGTGTATTTCAGGTTGTGTATATCACAGCTACCATGCCCTATGTGGTCCTTTTTGTTTTGCTGATCCGAGGCATAACTCTGCCGGGGTCCATGGACGGCATCAGGGCCTACCTCCACATCGACTTCAAGCGGCTCAACAATCTAGAGGTTAGAGATGGTGCATGTCGGTCCCAAAGGTATCCATGGGTGTTGGGGAGATTTTTAATGGGACGGGATCACTATTAAAAAAAAGGAATGATTCTTGCTTTGAGTATGAAATCCCATATTTTAATGATGGACACACCTTTAGTTTTGCGTTGCTGTTTGACATCTGGTTTTTCATTTACCCATGGGACTTTAAGATTTATCTTCTTAGACTTAACGAGTTTCAGAGTCTAGGTAGATTTAGAGAGCCTTGTTTCTGCATTACTGTTCCATAATTCATTGGGTGGAGCAGTTTATGCCCAAAGGGTTAAAGGCTAGATTCCCACTGGTGTCTCCCATACTGAATGTGTGTGTATGAATAAATGAATACTCTATGCATGCATATTTCAGATACTGTACGATATTCTACTAGCTGAGCTGATGTATTTGTGTAAGAGTTGAGAAAAAGTTGAGTTGTTTTGCAGAACATTTGTGGCACTTATGCATAGACCTGACTCACATGTTTTGCAAACTGGAGCCAGACGTTCCTGGCTGATAAAAAACGTAGAGGTAAATATATGTGTTTTCCAATATAAGCTACACAGCTTGGCCTAAATAATGGAAATCAGTATTTACGTTCAAGCCAGTGCCTGTCTATATGCTATTTTAGCCTTGAAGCATCTGTTTTTAGGAATTCAAAAGCTTTCTTGTTTATCTTATTTTTGCTGTAGGTGTGGATTGATGCTGCTACGCAGATATTCTACTCACTAGGGGCAGGATTTGGGGTGCTCATTGCATTTGCCAGCTATAACAAATTTGACAATAACTGCTACAGGTAAGAGCCTGCACTTGTGCTTTCTGATAGGCCAAAACAAGCCCACAGCAACATAACATCCTGTTTTTGAGCAGCTGGCCTTCTCCAGCATGTAACTGGATCACGAAGCAGCAGAGGTGATGCTAATCTGTTCAGCTGACCCCAATAGCCAGGTGTGAGCAGGACAGATAAAGTACAGGCCAGGAAGGGTTGCCAGATAATAGCCAAAGGCTGTATGTTGGCTGGTTTGTCACAGTGCTGCTCTCTTTCAGAAAAAGCAGGCATGAGGTTGTGAGCTTGTCTAATCTTTTTCCACATTAATAGGTTGCAGTGGTGCTGTTGGAGACAGACGTTGTTGGCAAAACAGCAGTTTAATCTATCATTGTTATAAATGTACTATTCCCAGTAGACAAAACATATTTTGCTGGAGCGCCACAAAATCCTTACGACAGTGAAGCCTGAAATGATGTCGCTGCGACAGTACCACTAACTAACAATTGAAAAAGTTCTTATCAAATAAATGATCTCACAACAGGTGACATATAATGCAAAGTGTCATCATAGAGGCTTCTATGCGAAATCAGTGGAATATCACATGTTTTAAGAATTATGGACCCCCTCCTGCTCTGTCCTCTCTCACTTCCTGCATCTTCCTCAAACCCAAATGGGGCCTCATGCCTTCCTCATCTTTCATGCCCCATTGGCAGATGGGATTTACATTACGCCCTTAGTGACAAAAATCTGAAGTAGGTGAAAGGCAGAAGAGCTAGTGATGTGGGGAAAACAAGCACTGAATGCAGACTATTGTTTGAACACTCGCACAGATGGATTCTAGATTATGATGAATATTTTTCCAAATTGAGCTAAACTGTTAACTAACCTGAGTTATCTAAAATAAAAGCTTATTGAAATAAGTCAGGAAAAATAGGAACTACAATTTAAATTGATCAATAAATCATACTTCATCTGTATAGTATTAGAAGATGATTGGATTTCTTTTAAATTATATTGCCAGAGCTTTGTACTCGAACGGGGCAGTGTGTTTCTGTTGTGATATAGACACAGATTCCTCTTTCCTTTACTACTTTGCCTCAGTGATAATTTGTCCGATTATGCTTGCGTAGACAATATGTTGTTAACACACTCTCTGCCTAGAGTTAATATATTAGTTGGTCATAGAGATGGTTTACAGTGAGGCGTTTGTGATGTGCAGCAGCAGCTGTGAGAGTGTAATGACCTCTGAGACCAGACTGAAGAGTAGGACTGAATAAAAATGGAAAAGGTTCTATCAGCGCCTGCACTCAAAAGAAAAGAAAAATTGTGGGGAAAGTCAGTGGGAAGAAAATTCTTAATTGAGAGATTTCTGCCCCTTCAGCCCAGGAGGCAGCCAAGGTCAACTTGAACTTGCTCAGTTTGTCAGACAACTGCAGATTAGTGGCCACAGAACTGCACACTAATTACCGATAAAACCACGAACCAGGAGCGGAGAACAAAAGCTTCTTATCAGCCCGAATATCCTCTCTGAAACACAGTGCTTGGCTGAAGATCAACTAACACATGGTGACTTCACATGTTCATGTCTAGAGAATGGTACTGGCTGAATGTCTCTAAACATGAGACAGTTTGTCCCTGTTAACAAAGTTGGTGAATCCAGCTACAACCAAAAGCACAAATGTCGACCTTTGGGATCGGACAGCTGAGCAGTTTAGAAATGGAAAAACTGTTTGTTGGTGTGTGTTTTTTCTCTCTAGGGATGCTCTGCTGACCAGCACTGTGAACTGCGTCACCAGTTTCTTCTCAGGGTTTGCCATCTTCTCTGTGCTTGGTTACATGGCTTACAAACATGGGGTGAGAATAGAAGATGTGGCAACAGAGGGTAAGTGCTGATGTTCCAGAGTAGTTTTTTTCCTCAATTGCTATGAAATTTCACATACGTATTAGGGTTGGGCAATATGTTATATCACAAAACCACAACAATCAACACTGGACTCAATCACAGACAGCCTGTATCTTCGTCCTATCACTCAGCCCGAATACAAATTTGCGCTTTGTGTGCATGTTTCTATGTGTGTATGTGCAGGGGCAGGATTGGTGTTTATCATCTACCCTGAGGCAATTTCTACACTGCCTGGCTCAACATTTTGGGCCATTGTGTTCTTCATCATGTTGCTGACTCTGGGCATTGACAGTGCGGTGAGTCCCAAACACAATCATATTCCTATTCTTATTTCCAGAGGTAGAAATCTCTGCAGCAGGATGGGATGGACAGAGACAGCTCTGTTACATACAGGCTGATAAAATGTCTTTGGAACAAAGTTCTTCCTCCTAAATGAGGAATAGTTTTCCTTCAGTGCTACTTTTTCTGTGCATGTAAAGAACAGAGCAGACACAGTGCACATGGAGACCTCCTCAGGCTAGTAGCGATATCCATGTATGATGTTAGGTAGCTGAGCTGAGGTGCCCATTAAATCTGACATTTGTTGGGAAATAATGGTCATTGTATACCTGTACTCCTTGTGCAAGTTCGCCTCCACTTTATTTACACCTCCAAGCACCAGTTTGCTTTAAATGATGTGAGATTATGATGACTTATCTTGTGAACATGTAGTCAATTAATTAATTAATGTTAAGAGTATTGCCAATGTTTTTGGTTTTTCCCCCCAGTAGCAACGTTTATAATTACAGCTGAGGTTCTGAGTGGTTTTAACATAGGCTGCTCATTAAAAACTAAGACTTGATTACTGACTAAGTTGTTTTCAGTATATTATTATTTTAACATTATTATTGACTGCTATTTTAGATGGCTACTGCCGAAACTAATAAAGGGGATAAGAGTCCGGCCAGTAAAACTCTAAACCAACATGATTCTTGTTGACTGAAGGTGTGGGTGAGTTGAAGAATTTAACTAATGGGAGCAAAGTAAAGTAGATCCGGTGTGGCCAGTCTGATTCAGTCTGCTGCAACAAAATACATTTCAGAAGTCAGCAGTAATTTAACAAAACATTTGCCCAATGACTGGTCCCCCCCCGGGCAATCTGGGTCGGGGGTCTCTGTTGCGGCGGTGCTCCCTGTGGCCGCGGGCTTTGACCCCTTGCAGTGTGGATGAGCTCCCCATAGGTGGTTTCTTTTTTATTTTATGTATGAAAGGTGCTATATAAATAAAGTTTGATTGATTGATTGATTGATTGACTCACTCAGGCACTAAATAAATAAAGGATAGTAAAACATCTCCTATCTATCAGCCAATGTCAATCCTTTAGTCATTTATTAGGTAGATCAGATGACCATGTCAGTATTTTACATTTGAGCCAATCAAAGTTGAGTTTGTTACATTGCTATTTAATAAGTCACATTTACTCATGCCAGTCTGAGTTAAAATACATTATGGTACATTTTTAAAGATTGTACATCAAAACACATTTGCAATTACTGAAAAATTATCTGGAACTATTAGAAATTATCTGAAAAACGTTTGGCATCTTGAAAGTCTGAAGAGATCTCACCCGGCTCAACTACTTTCAGCAGGTAGAGATTTCAGAGTGTCACGTCTCTCTCTGTGTCCAACAGATGGGTGGCATGGAGGCAGTCATCACAGGCCTGACAGATGACTTTAAGATCCTCAAGAGAAACAGGAAGCTCTTCACCTTTGTCACAGCCTTTGGAACTTTCCTGATTGCCCTGCTCTGCGTTACTAATGTCAGTATCAGCTTTCAAAGTGCTATAAATTTACACTCAGTATTTGAATTAAGTATTTGTCAAAGTCCGACTTTCAATGTAATGTTTGCTGAGGTAATTATTTGGAAAAATCTAGCTGTGCATTATTTTGAGTGACAGCCTATACTACAAAAGCATGTCTCCGCAGTCTGAAAGGAAGCATTCATGATATGTTGAGAAATTGGCTGAGAAATGTCACAGAACTCTTCAAGAAATGATCAAACATGTTATTGCATTCACTCCAAATTAGTTCTGAAGTGAATGAGCTGTATCCAGGAAGGAAATCTTCTCTGCAGTCCCTATTCATTCACATGGTATCAGCAACAAGGAGACAATGGAGACATAAACAATCATATTAGTGATTCATGTGGGTTCTGCCCTTAATCAAAACAAAAAAGTTATTGAGAAAGTGAATGATACCTTTCCTATGCTAGATCTCTGGGACAAGTTTTATTGTACAAAACCAGGAATACACACAGAAACCCCTCATCATCCGTGAGATGTTTGTCTTTGCTCAGAGACCATTGCTCACCGACCGCACACAAGGGTCCACTTATCTCTATGGTGATGAAATATAGACCACACACATGCACACACATTAAATCTTCTCTGTCTCTCTCCCTCTCCGTAGGGTGGTATCTACGTCCTGACCCTGCTGGACAAGTATGCAGCAGGGACTTCTATTCTATTCGGTGTGTTGATTGAAGCCATTGGAGTATCGTGGTTTTACGGTATGAAATTACTACATTTACATTATGAGCACTTATTTCTTATTCCACTACAAATTTATACTCACAAGAAATTAGTACGATAAAAGTGAAACATCTCATTCACTCATCCAGTCATAAGATTGCATGCCAGAAGACATACCAGGCTTATCTAACCTATTAAGCCTGGTCTATCTCATCACTATCTGTTGAAAAGGAAGGTAAAATTACAGGAAAATAATGTAGAAACAAAAATCTACAGGGGCCCATCTCATAAGGGATCTCATAGCAGGCAAATTGCAAAACTGAAGCAAAAAACAAAGCATTAAATATGGATAACAGCATGGCAGCATCTTGATGAAATAATGAAACAAATAAGTCAAAGACACATGATGAGTTATGTCGGCTCAAGGTAAGATCAGGAAAAAATATATCAGTGGACTACGAAGGTGTAGTACATCATGTGCTGCATTTCCTCAGACTGTCCAATGAGACTACATACTTCGCACAAAGGACTGTCTGCCTACAGTGATGAAATGTTCAATGTGTGCAACATAAATCTCCAGAGTAACCATTGCTGTTTAACTTTTAATGCCCACTCCAGGTGTTGACCGCTTTAGTGAAGATATCGAGCGAATGATGGGCTTCAAGCCAGGAATCTACTGGAGGCTGTGCTGGAAATTTGTCAGCCCGGCTTTCCTGCTGGTGAGAGGATTTTAAAAAACACTGAAGCTGTTACACTGGGCTGGTTCCACTGGACTGGGATAACAGCTGATCCTAGACCAAAAGCAAATTTAGGATAAATCAACCGAAAATGTTTTAAGAATCAACAGTTAAACTGGTTTAATGGTTGACGTCTTCCGGTAATTGTCATTCACAAATGCTGTTAAGATGTATGAAGGTATTATTCATTCCAGCAGGAAGCAAATATGTTACTTGTGGCAGTACTTGCCAGTTCAATTGTAAGATTTAACGTAGAACAGAAATCACATCTATTAGAACCAATACCTAAATTCAAGTCATAGATTAAATAAGAAAAACGCATCCATCAAGCCTCTGCTGCAGTGCACCTTCTCACTGAAAAATGAAACAAGTGTGTGAAATCAGTAGCTTGCGCCTCCTTGTGCGGAGGAAGCACATGGCGGCATCCATTGCTGTCCAGGAGTTGGTGTAGACAGCCATGTGCTTCCTCTAATACAAATTGCTGTTTCCACTCTACCCTTGACAACAGTTACAGTTAGCAGTTAACAAGGACTACAATGCAGAAGAACTGGTCATTCTACATTTTGGGAAAGATTAAAAATAAATTACCATTACAGATATGTTTTGCTATATAGGGTATCGCCTCAATGATGAGCCTTTGTGCTCCAAAAGGGCAGAGATCCTCGTCAAAAATTATCAACTTAATGGAGTGCAACAATTACATTTGTCCTCTCTGTTATGTGAACTTTTTCCATCATGCACCATTGTACGAGTAACACAGGAGATGTGACATGTAATTGGAAAAAAAATAATTATGATACAACACCACTCCTAGCAGTTATATTCAACTTCAACCTTTTTCTCGTAATGTCCATGCATGTTCATGGCCCATTACTCTTAAACCCTGATAATCGTCTAAAAAAAAAAAATTGTCTAATATCCCTCTGATTGGCTAGTGTTCGTTGTTTGGTTACGGTAATAGAAAAATCAGAGGCAGGGTAGGGGCAAGTACTTGTTGTAATTATAAAGAGACCTCAAACATTGGAAGCAGCGCCAATACAAATAGATGTAACACTCCTTAAGTGTGGGATTCTCTTTCTCTCTATCACAGTTTGTGGTGGTGGCTAGCACTGTGACATCGTCAGGTCTGAAGTATGATGAGTACGTCTTCCCCAACTGGTCTAACGTGGTTGGCTGGTGTATCGCCATGTCCTCCATGATGTTTGTCCCCGTCTACGCCTTGTATAAATTCTTCAGTGTACCGGGAACATTCAAAGAGGTTGGTATCAAAACATATTGTCGTACGGGGTAAACAGTCATTGTAAGATAGATAGATATGTGATGACCACTAAAGAGGATGAACTGTGGTAAAAACAAGTGCTCAGTGGCAACAGATTGTGCTGAGATGTATGAAGCTCACACACAGTGCAAACTGACATTGCATGACACTGGCCAAATGTCAATCTCAGAAAACTATCACCTAACAACATTTTAGCCAATGGGGGCAACAGCCAATGTTTCATACCAGGATATCCGGGCCAAAAATTCCTCTTCCGTGTGCGGGTCATTATTTACAGTCTGATTAGCACCTGGAATGTGACAAAAACATTTCAACTAAACAATTCAGGCGATAGATGATGAGTACCTGCATGCAAACAAAGCCCATCCATATGTGATTGGTCAATACTGCTCAGTCTATAAACATTCTACATTCATATGCAGATATGTGTTTGTGAAAATTAGTCACATGAAAAAACAACTCATAAAAGCAATCTTTATGAGCAAACTCTCCTCTCAACTCAATGACACTGGCACTGTGAGAACACTTTCAGATGAAATGATTTCTTCAAAGCATTTAGATTTTGCGATCGTAATCATCAAAAGCATCACAGAGCTATTTTCATCCCTCAGCAGTCAGCCAGTGCCAGCTTCACTCTCCTGTAACAATTCCCTCATCCCATTGGCATTTCCCATTGGTGCTCAAGGTTGAAGATTCTTCTCAGGTTCTCAAGACACACACTCCTCCTGAAAACTCCTGTCACTGCCTATGCAGTTTTGGCTGTCTCCTCCACATAATAACCACACTAGAAATCTCTGAATTTCTTGATAAGGATTCCTCACTGGTTCCCAAAAGTATTGGCATATTTTGTCAGAGATAAAGTCCATAATGACTGTTTCACTAATGTCTTGTAGATTTGATTGCATTCCCTCTTACATCTCAAGTCTTTGGCTCTTCTAAGAAAAGTCTGAAGAAGACTTATTGATATATACAGTACTAAAGGGCAAGTGTGATTTACCATATGAAGATAATGTGTTTGTTGGAATAATGTGTTGTAATTGCTTATTTTGCAGAGGATAGGCTATTGCATTACTCCAGAACATGAACATCATTTGGTGGCTGAAGGAAATGTGCGGCAGTTCAAAGTAAGAGCAAGTCATTTGTCTTGTGCACTGACTATTGCTAATATATCAGAATATTAAAGAATGACTTATGAAAACAACAGGTGAGGATATAACAAGTACTGTAAATGGCATTTTTAACTAAAGGAACAAAACATCAGCGAGTAAGAAAGAGAGGAAATGTCAAACAAGGCAGTTAAAATGGAATGAAATACTTGAGATTTAAATCACAAAACACACCCAGACTTTCTTTTGTTTTCCAGCTCAGACATTGGTTGGCCATCTGATGATATACCCAGAATGCCCTCATCCATCCTCACATCTGGTGTTTGGGGTTCCTGTGTGCCACCAGTGGTGGGACAGACAAGGAGAGCACCGGGCTCCAGCCTCTCTGGGCAGCCTCTGCTCTCTTCTCCCTGTGCATTTACTAGCCAAGGCCTTTGTTTTCAGCAGTAGCTTCACTCTCTGAATTATGCCTTTTAACATTTCAATACCATTCTACAGCTCATAAGGGAGGGACATCCGATGGGTTAAATGTACCATTACTCACCCATAGGCGTCATTATGATTTTTATATACTGTTTGAATTCATCATAACTCTAGTTATGATTTTGTATAATTTGTGATGTGGCTTTTATCTCCTAGAAGGGACAGAAACTAAAATTTAAACCAAAACAATCATATCTCCCTGTGTATTGCTGCACAGGGGACCCAAATATTTCATTTGTTAAACTTTTTTAAGCCGATGATTATTGTTGTGGTGATATTGGAAGAAGCTGTTCTTGCTGTTCTGTTGGCAGAGTTGCTTATCTGTGTCAGTGCCTTATCAAGCGAGACTCCACGTTTCTTACAGTCCGTACAGGAAGAAGAAAAAAAAAAACTGTGTTGACTCAGGAACTGACTAAATCAAACCACAGTTTGTGGATGGCAGTCTCTCGATTTGACCCAGTCCTTTGTTATTCAAGTCAAAGAGCTGGAGGTCAACAGTGCATCAAGGTCAAGCTTGTTAGCAAAGAGAAAACAGGCCTGATATAATGCTTTTGTGTCACATTCTGTTACAGAAAAAGGGAATAATGCATGCAAAACCCTAAAGCTTTAAAAGAATGCAAAGACTAAAGCTGGTCAGTGCCTGGCCGCTTACTGAAAAATTCAGCAAAACAAATGGCTGTTAATATCTGTTCCAAACTGCTTTCTATTATGTTTGTGTGACTTTTACTTTCCAAATTTTTTGCCAGTTCTGTGCTTCTAAGGAATATCTGTGGCTTTTCCTCCAAAGAGACAGTGAGAGAAAGAGCAAGAGAGAGATAGAGAAAGTGTGTGTGTGTGTGTGTGTGTGTGTGTGTGTGTGTGTGTGTGTGTGTGTGTGTGTGTGTGTGTTAGGATTTTGTTGCCAATCAGACAGTGTGCTGTTCATTTACAGCACACAGAGTGACAGCTGTCAACTGCCTCTTTCACTGCACTGTATATCCACTAGTATGTCAACGAAGAAAACAACCCTTGTATTTTCATTTGAAACATATCTTGTGATGTTCCACTTTATCATCACCATAGAAGTGCCAATATGCTCCTTTAGGAATATTTTTGATGATCTTATTCTGTTTTTCCTTTTTATTTATGGAATGCAGTTGAATTTTAACCTTGAATCGTTGAAACAGACCCTTGCTGAAAGGAATAAAGCCACAAAGAAAAAAATCAAATATATGTGGAATATATAAGAAGATATAAAAATATATAAATATATTCTTTTGTTATATCTAATCTTGTATTTATCAAATTGTTTATAACAAAACGTGAATGTAAAGTATTTTAAACGTAACAGTCCACAGTCCTGATGGTGTTTGATGTATAGCTAAGATGATATTTAGAAAAAATATTCTTCAGTGTAACCCTGGGCTACTTTGTCGCATATGAATGTGAACAAGTAAACCCTGGCTTTCCTGGACTATGTTTACAAAAATACTGTGTACAATACCAATGTCCTGTTGAATGTTAGTGACAACTATCTATGAAGAAGTCTGAAGTATATACACTATGATAATAAAGAATTTCTTGTAGACACACTTGAAGACCACGTGCTCTGATTTGATGTCAGTTTTGAGAGACTTACAGGTGACAGACCGTCTCGACTCACTCTTTAGTTTAAGTGTTGGGCTTCTCATAGTGGCTGACTGTGCCTTTCTGTGTCTTTGTTAGCCTGTTGTACCACTGGCATACAGGCCTTCACTGCCCACTCTTTGCACCTTTGCTGGCTAAGCTGCTATTGTTCATTGTCCTCTGATGCACACATGCCAGTTTACCATGTTTAGCAATTTTTCTTGAAGAAATAATTACATTATTAATTAAGTACATTATTATAGCAATAATAATGATCACCCTTTGACATAATACTGCGATTAAAACATTGATTCTTGGTAGGTCATACCAAAAGTGATGCATATTCTGATTCTAATGACTTAACTGTGTCCTAAATGTACACTTTCCATGTTCAGTAAATAATAAAAGATGTGCACCTTTGAGGTGTGCCTTTTGACCTTGAAGAGAAAATGCTGTACCATAGACTCAATACCTTACTTTTTTGTTATCCAAGATATTCTCTGAGCTGCATTGACCAATATCTTTTTTAGTTTGTCTAGCTGTGAATAGCTCCTTTGTTGTCCTACTTTGTTGTGCGTTGCATTGTGTGATGATAAAATCGAGTGAAATTAGCAGGAATCTTGACATTTTTTATTAGTTATTTTTGTCCCCTTTGACTCTGGACACACTACTAAAAATACAGCATCAGTCTGGCTCGCACGTCTCATTTACAATAAACAGGAAATTAGGTAAGCTATTAACTACAGAAACAAATACTTTGAAGCCATAAAGTGATTAACACTGATATAGCCTTTTCAGATAAACAGTACAAGATAAGAAAAAACTGAGGATTTAAGAAAACACAACTTTTTTACATTTGCAATTGTGCATTTTGATAACACTTGTGTAGAAAGAGAAGTAATCAGTCAGAAAGTTCACTCACTATCGTGAGTTCAGCAGGGCCAAACAAAGTGTCTTTATGTAAAACTTCTCCAAAACATAATTTTGCAAAAGAAATATTGTTGGCACATACAATGTACTGACCAGGCAACTTTTAAGCTATAAGTCAGAGCAACTTATTGGACAAACATGACCTGGCTTTGACCTCTGTGTCGAGCTGGGACAGGAGGAATAAAAGGTTAATAAAATAACCTGGATCCTATCCAAAAGACAAGGAACATGCCAGAGATAACCCAAATTTATGTTAACTCTTTGCAATGCCTGTGTAGATGCCACTCTAACCATTTCCAACCCAACAAGCACTCCGTTTCCTGGACATAAGGTAGGACGGGGTGGTGGTGTTGCCTCACAGCAAGAAAGTCCAGGGTCGAACCAGGGCTGTGGTTGTCTGTATATTGTATATGTGAGCCCTGTGAGTGTTGACCTGTCTACCCAACCTTTGACAGATGTGATCTCAGATAGGCTCCAGCGACCATACAAAACATAAGCAGATATAGATAATGGGTGGATGATGGTATGGCTGGATGATGCACCTCAACAGTTTCTGGACACATGTGAAGTGAAGTGAAGGAAGCTCTTAAGCTGACAAAGGAGACCTTTAAAGCTTGGCTGAGGAATGTTTCAGCTTTGGTAGTCAGCATATCAAAAACTCGTGGGAGTGGGAGTAGTTTGGGGAGGCCTTGGAGAAGTATTTTCTGTTGACTCGCAGATGTCTGATATGTGAATCTGGTCAAGCTAATAATTAATGATGGCATTGAAAATGTCTTGAAATTAATTCTAGCTGGTAACAATGTTATTGTGATCATGAATTATTATTGTGATTGGTCACACTGTAAGCATTCATCATTGACAATGCTTCTAGCGTAAACATAGTCTGATGAAACCATTAAGGCTGCTTGCTTGAGAGATTTCCACATCACTGCAGCAAGATGAGGATTTAAGCCAACGAAGGTTAACAAAAAACCAAAACTTAAGGGGTTGTCTGATTGCTCTTTAAAACGTTAATGAATCCAAATTTCAGCAGTTTGTGTATTCATGTCAAGGTGTTTAGCATAACCAGCAACGTAGTGAGGAATCTTGAATTTACTAGATGTAAGACAAGGTTTTCTTCTGGACCACAACAGTTTCACAACATAATCACAATAGTGTGATTATTAAGTTAAGACATCTTGTTAAATGAGATACAGGCTCCACAGAGTAAAAATGTCCACACTGGCTCTGCTGCAGCATTTTTAGCAATGAGACCTGGGACAAGATATTTTCAAACCAGAAATAATATAATCTCACTGGGTAAGATGACATTGTTTTCTTATGCAGTGTCATCTAATCAGATAAAGAACATTTTCATAGCAGATCATCACACCTCTGATTTGTTGTTTTAAAGTAAAACTTGAATAATCTGCCTTTTCCATTTCATCTCTGTTCCTCAATGCCTCCAGTCGCACCTTAATGCAGAAAAAAGGTCAAAACCACAAACTTTCATCAAATTTGTTTAACCAATAAAAGACATGCCGTACCACCATTGACTGCTTCTTAATTGGCAGCTCTGTGAAGCACTAATGTGATTGGGGCAAAGGAGAGCCATTTTCTAATGTGCCTCTTTAGACTGAGGACTTGTTCTATACTCATAATCCAATTGCCAGGGAATAATCCATGTGACTGTGCAGTGAAACCTTTTGTGGTTGGCACAAACACTTCATGAAGACAATCCTGACACAAGGAGAGCACTGAAGGTGCTGTTATGGAAAGGTTAGTTAGTAGGTATTGTGTGGGAAGAGGATTATACCTGGAGTTTCGCTACCTGTAGCTACAGTGAAAGAGGCCCATTTTATCATATGCTTACAGAAGTCACATGCAACTATTAAGGATGCAACAGTATTTCAGATTTCAGTCATGTATTAGTCGCAGCTCTCTCACGGTGCATCATGAGGTTTTTCTGCTCTACAGTGCTCTATAGAACGCTCTTCTTTGTTCACCAGTTCATCTGTGATGTATACAACTTGAAGTAAACATCACAGGTTGGTGATTCGTCACTGGCTGATGGTGTCAGGGTAAGGGTTACTGTGAGGTTTAAATCCAAAGCTTGTGGAGGGTACCTCTGTTTTGTCCAGAAAATATTGATTTGTTATTCTTGGAAATGTGAAGTCAACTCATTGAGCAATAAGCTTTTCCACTGTGATGTATAACAGTCTTCAAATGGTTGAGGTCTAACAAAAATATCTGATTGTACTTGTGCACGTGAGCGTTCTTCTGTGTTGATGGATGGAATGCCCCATTAGGTGTTTTCCATGTCTGAATGCCAAATGTAATTGTTAAATTTATTTGATTCTGCAGCTGTTTTGGTCTATATAGCACTTCTATTACATTACACTGTAATAGCATTAATCTCTTACAGTTATAGGTTAAGGACCTCAGTCTTTTCCAAATGTGGTGATAGCCAACCTGGACACTGTGCAACCATAGAGCAGCTGTGGGCATGGCATGATGGTCAGCATTCCACACAGGCAGGAAACTCCTCTCCTCCCATGGGCACACTCTGTGGATGATGTATTTCCTGTTTATTTCTTGGGCCACCCCTATAACTGTGAATACCACAAAGAACCTGGACTAATTCCAAATAGTCTTTGCAAGAATCAGAGAACTGTAAAGACTATGTGACCCTTTCCTCCACATTTGTGGTTTCAGTCCATCTTTATTTAGCTATAGTAGCAAAGGTTTCCATAAAATTAGTGCCTGTTTCCTGTCTCCCAAGCAAAACCAGACATGAATCTAATAAACGCCAAAGTCTGATTGCCATAGAAGATATAGTTACATATGGCCACAGCTTCTCAGAACTCCTGGTAATCGCTTCTGACCTCAGGTCATTCAACCTGGACACTTGACACATAAATGAATCCATGTCTAGGAAACACAAAACATGTAACTTGTACCAAAATAATATTATAGAGGAATATGCTGTAGAAGCTGTTTAAGCCATTATCTGAACCGCCCTTTCCACTGCATGATAAATCACATGTAGGGTTAAAGAAATTCATAATGTTTTTTTTATAATTTATGATTTGGGTCTTCCCACACTTAATGGAAGCATTGTTTTGTAAGCCACACGTACACTTAACTCCTTATTAAAATCCCATTTGAGTCACACTGTTTTGCCTCCACAATATTGCTTCAGTTCAGCAGTTTCATTACCATTTGTAACACTGCTACCAAATATGGTGTGAAATGCCCATAAACACACATTACGACATACATCTGTGTATATGCCTAGTTAAAAAAAACACACACACACACACAGGCCCACACACCACATACTGTGGACACATACACATGTCACGCACATACTTCCATTGCAGACCACAAAAATCAGTTAGAAATCCCTCAGGGAGGGCTACAATGAGGTTCACATTTAAAATTAGACACAGTGCCACTCTAAAAGTGTTAACAACATCAACTGGAAAATCACATAAACAGAGGCACATGTCTGCATTCATCAACAGTAAACAATTCTGCCTTTTCATTATCATACTGTGTCTACGTCTCTGTAACACTATGTGATGAGATATCCAGGGGTGAGATCATTGACGTAATCTAACCTTGATTTAATGATTTGAATGTTAACCTTTTGTTCTTGCTTTGTTCTTGTTTTTCCTCTCATGGTGCAGCCACTATAATCTATCATGTCATTACTAAACAGACTTCTGTGTGACTCCAAATGTTCACAGTTAGGGCTAACAGTGTTGTGATAAGACCTACAGGGTTATATTTGCAGCCTCCAGTTAAGCATGATGTATATCTCAGGTTGAATAAAAGGTTTACTGTAGACACTGAGGACATTTGTGTTCATTCAATCATTAAACAACTGAATAAAAACAAGAACAGATCAGTGAGATTGAGTTATGCTGACCCCAAATATCAGTTCACATCCATGCTTACCGGATCTCTGAAACATCAGTAACAACAACAGGAACAGCGCTGTTTTGCCTTGACATAGAAATGAAAATGAATCCAATCCGACCCAGTTGGAAAACAAAGCAGAGGGAGGAAGCATATTCAAAAATAAAATTCAGTGACTTTCTAATTATTTGAACGTGTTGATGTGAAAATAAAATGCTTTATATTAAGGTAGGAATTTTTCTTTTTTTTTTCTCCTATGATATACAAAGTCTCATCAAGGGCTCACAGTGCAACATTACTGCCTTGTGCACCGGACGTGTGCACACAGGCATTCATTTTAGCACGCAAGTATGTATGTGCCAGGGTGGTGGGTGTTATAGGGATAGACCTAAATGCAGACGAAAAGCCCCGTTTACATGTACACGGATTTTGAAAAACGGAGACATCTCCCTTCGTTTGTGCCCTTCGTTTACACACAAACGGAGAATTCGCCTCTGAAAACGATGCATTCTAAAATCTCCGGACAGAGTGGAGATTTTGGAAAACTTCGGTTGCACGTTTGCATGTAAACTGAGGAAAACGGAGAAAAACAAAGTTTTAGGTAGCCGACGTCACATTGTCCTATACGCCTGAACTTGCACCTGCGCCAAAAGGGGGACCTATGTTTATATTTCATGTAGCTATGGTGGTCATGGATGCATTCAGAGTAGCAGTCGCATTTATGTTGGTGCAAATCCTTTTCATATGTTTGCATTTGTCGGGTTGTTTTTTATGTAACATCCCCCCATGAAAACAGCTGGCTACGTGTAAACGTAGTGGAAAGCAGCATGTGGCATTAAATGAGTGCCACAAGGCAGGCAAGGGTCAAAACCAAAAAGCAGTCTAACAGAAGCAAACAAAACCAAATAGAGCAGGCAGGAAATCAAAGTCCAATAAATGGGCAAAAGAACAAACTAGGTAAGAGATTAACAACATATAAGACCTGAAGCCAAAGAGTGAAGACATAAATCACAAGGTACTGACTTAACAATGTGGCAAGGAACAAAGGAAGTGGACCATGTGGTGAGTAGCTGATGATGGAATGACATGCAGGTGAGGAGGTGTGCAGAGCAGACGAGGGAAGGGGGAACAGGTGTGTGCTTTGGTCCAAGGGTATCCGCTGGATAAGTGGTAGAGGGAGACAGACTGTTACAGTTTGTGTGTGTGTGCGCACGTATATGCCAAACATTGATGCCATTTTGATTTAGAGTTACTGCAACATATATATATATATATATATATATATATATATATATATGTATTAATTCTGAAATGAGGTAGCTGCTA
>JBBMOE010000001.1:21821237-21887761 GCA_037975065.1 Chaetodon trifasciatus | reverse complement strand
AATCGCAATTAATCTCATGAATGTCATAGTTAACTCGCGATTAATCGCAAATTAATCGCACATTTTTATCTGTTCTAAATGTCCCATTAATTATCATTTTAATAGTCTTATCAACATGGAAAAGTGTATAGGCTTGCTTTGTGCAAATGTTTTTTATTGAAAACAACAATGTGTAGTGTTTTGTTTCACACTAACATTCTCACTTTGAGCAGTCATTCACATTTGAAGCAAAATCTCACACAATTTAACACTGTCAATAAACAGATGACAAAAAATAAATACTTGGTCACAAAAAAGCCCCTTCAACAACCCTTTCTAAGGGATCAAAACAGGGTGATACAAGATAAAGTTACAAAGTGCACATCATTGTAAACTAGGACTCAGCCTATAGTGCAGTTAAACCATGGCTTAAACTTTCCTTTCTTAACTTTCCTTTGAACACACAAGCAGTCAGACTGTACTGCTCCTCTGTTTATTCACCAGAGGCTTATCAACCCAGCCTCTTATTTCTCTCTACAAAGAATGAACATTACTTGGCTATGGCTGCAGTAAGCTTGTTCTTAGTTGCGGTATCCATATACCTCTGTCGAAAGCCATCCATTGTCGCCTGGTTTTGACAAGGAGGCGGCAGAGAATTTGCATTAGCCGTGTGTTTGGCCATCAAGTGGTATATCAGACTGGATGTGCTACAGTGATAACTCAGTTCACACCGACAATACACACAGATAACTTTGGTCTTGTCAGTCGACCCATCTGCCAACTTTTTGAAACTAAACTTTCCATTCAGAATCTTTTTGCATCCATTTCAGCATTTCGCGCTTGACATCCACACAAACTGGTGGCCTACTTTTTCACAGCTAGCGAGCAGGCAAGACCAAACACGTGTGTGGGGCGTGCCTAATGTTTTGTTTCTGGTTTACAACCGGATCCTGTAGTTTTTCTAACGTTACTAGCAGTGGTCACAGCTTATAAAAAACTACAAGTTCACTAGGTCACAAAGAGCGTTAATCTCGCGATAAAAAAAATGACACCATTAAAATTTATTTGTGTAACGCATTAATAACGTGATATTTTTGACAGCACTAATACATATGTGTGTGTGTGTGTGTGTGTGTGTGTGTGTGTGTGTGTGTATCATATTTACATATGATATGCCACTTTAGTGGGTTATTAATAGCTCCAGTTAGCTCAAATCAAGGATTTCAGTGCTAATAGAGATACTGCACATGGTTTGAAGTGATTAATATAGTAAATGGCCTAAATATAAATATACATAGAGACAAAATATAGGTATAGATAATATAGATGGCCAACATTTAGATTTCTTGCTTATAAATATAGATTTTTATTCAGATGAATATAATACAAGAGAATGCCTAGATATACCATTACAGAAAACATATGAAAATATTAATTTTCTGTGGCATTGTTATCAGTTTTTAATGAACTTGGAGTAGGTTAAGGCTTTTTGCTGTATTCCCAATGTATTTTCCTGCTAAGAAGTCCCAGATAGAGTCATCTGCAAGCATCTATTTGCAAAAAAAATAAAAAATATGCAAAATAAAATATTCAGGCAGAAAAAAACCCTTCCACTTCAGTGCGTTCATATAATAGCCCATCCTACAGTCTGCACTACATGACAGAGATGTTCGGAACACCATCGTCACCAGTGACATCAAGGGATTTGGACTGTGGTGGATTTAATTTTTCAATCGACAGAAGCAACTGTATCCAAACTACATTTAAATCACTCACAGCAGAGTGCCACTTTACACCTCCAGATAAAGACTGAGAATGAGGACTTTCCACGCCTGATAATAATAATAAATAATAAATGAAGACTCTCTATATTAGACATCCAGAGTAAGGACTACAAAATGCTCATGGGTGACCCAAGCTAATTAATCAATGATCAAAACAATCGATGACAAATAATCAATTAATCTTTGTATTCCTTGTTTATTCCTTTGTGGTTAGAAAGGGGGAAGGTGGGGAGAAGCGCTACCTAAAGTATATTTCTTAATGATAAAAGACATGGAATCAGGAAACATGGCATGATAGTGATCTGTTTCTACAGCTGCAGTGACAGGTAATATAGAAGGAGATGTAGGAGTGAGAGGAAGCTTAACTTTTTGCTCACGAAATTAACAAGTCAGTAAAAGAGGGCAAAGTCTTGTGTGAGAGAACTGCAAGAGGATATGACTTTTTACAAGGGACACGAAGCACATGGTAAAATGGACAAGCGTACCATTCCATGTTTTCTACAAAGTCTTGGGGAGTAGCTTATAATGATTTTCAGAAATATTCTATTTTTACACAAGGCTGCAATTGCAGAATTGATCTGAATTAGTATATTAAATGTAAAAACTTATTAGATGTGTGGAGAATCTTAAACGCAGCAGGTAGAGAGTACTTGTTTCAGTATAGTGGATGGTAAATTTGTACAAGGAGCTCATAACACTAAATATTGTGATATTATCATTTCTGAGCATTGTCCTGTTTCTGTTTCACTGAGGCTGCTTGAGGCGCCAGAAGCATATAGATCCTTGAGGTTTGATCCCTAACTGCTTATAAAGAAGCATTTCTGTGAGTACTAAGAGCCTCGGATGTTGTTTTTTGAGATGAATGATAAAGATGATGTATGACCAATCTTGTTATAGGAGACTTTCAGCGCATATGGATGCGTCATCTCCGTCCAATCTGCACAAAAGAAACGCAGGAGGTTAGAATGATTACGATCACATCCATTGAGACACATAATACAATTTCTGTTCTCAAATATGAACTCAATCAATTACTTTCTGGACAAATCTTGAGATATTTCAAATTTACTAAACGGACCTATCGGGTTAGAAATCACACAGTGTTAGCAAGGCAGTTGCAGAAAAAGGAAAATGATAGGACCATTCACATCATTAAATCTGTTACTGGCACTCCTGTTATCTCACATCAGGATATCAACAATACATTTTGGCATTCAAGGCCATGCACCAACTGAGGGTATGAAACAATAAACTGCCCACACTAGCCTATAATACTTATTCTTAAGAAAGAGAGGGACTCAGTAGTTTCATACAGACCAGTGTCACTATTTAGCACTGATCAGAAAATCTTGGCCAAGTCCTTAGCTAGAAGACTCAGTCTCCACATGGTCAAAGTAATACTTTGAATGTAATTGTTAATTTGAAAATTATAACCTCATTCAGAATATACAGTTTAAGAATAATGTTTCTCAACATAAAACTGCAAAGAATTTGGGGATTTCAGACTCAACAGTACATAATGTCATTAAAAGATATGTCTGTACGCAAGGGACAAGTCTGAAAACCAATATTAGCTGGCCAGGATCTTCGGGCCTTCAGATGGCACTGCACTGAAAACAGACAGGATTCTGTAGTGGACATCACTGCATGGGCTCAGGAACACTTTCAAAAACCACCATCTGTGAACGCCATGCAAAGAAGAAACTGTATACAAAACAGATCCAGAAACGCCACCGCCTTCTCTGGTGTGAGCTCATTTAAGATGGACTGAGCTGAAACTGTACATCAAGCAAGACCAGGAAAACATTCCTCATTCAAAATGACAGCAGTTGGTCTCCTCAGTTCTCAAACTGTTAGGATCTGGCAGTTTGTCTCTCCCTTGTGTTTCCTTGTCCCTTTTCCCTGTGTGTTTTTGTCTGTTTTTCCCCTGCCTGGGCAGCTGGATGTGTCCTGCACCTGGCCAGCTCCGCCTACCGGTGCACACCGGTTGCTCATCAGGCTCATCAGGCACAGTATTTAAGGAGAGAGCTCTCTCCTAGCTGTTGCCAGATTGTTCCTGTCTCCTTCCTCCCGAGATCCTTCCAGGCCTGTTTGTGATCCAGTATTGTGAGTACTTTCTTTCTCTAGCTGTCGTGAGTGTGCTAATGTTATTTCTTTGTTCCCCCACTAGAGGTGTGTTTGCTGTGTTTCAGCTGCCTGTCTGCCACTTCCACGTGTGCCTTGCCTCAGACCCATCGTACGGAGCTCCCTTAGTTATCTCCACTCTGTTATAATGCGCTTTTCGTTGTTTGTTGTCTTTTCCACTCCTTTTGAGTGCGCCTTTCGTTATTAATAAATTTGTGTTGTTTTACCTGCCTTCTCTCTGGTCTGCATCATTGGGTCCTGTTAAAAGCCTTGGTGAAAACCACAACCGTCGCATCTGAGCCACCCGTCTCAGAGGCACAGATTTCTTCACCTGAACCTTTTGACGGAACACGCAGTAAGTGTCGGGGCTTTTTGTTACAATATAGCATGGTGTTTCGCCAACGTCCACAGTGGTTTAGCTTCAATCAGGCTAAAGTTTTATATACTTTCGGCTTACTCCGGGGCAAGGTGCTCACGTGGGCAGAGGCTCTGAACGCTAGCACTAGCATTAGCACCCTCCCGTACACCGAGTTTGAAAGGAAGATAAAACTAGTCTTTGATCACCCTAATCACGCCGGCACTGCTGCTACTCGCCTCCTCAATCTCAAACAAGGCCATCAGTTGGCTGCTGATTTTGCCATAGACTTCCTAACCATTGCTGCAGACTCGGGTTGGAATGATGTCGCTCTGCAAGGGGTGTTTGTGCATGGCTTAAATGAACATTCACAGAACGAGATCGCTGCTAAAGATGCACCGGCGGATCTGCACGCTCTGGTGGATTTGGCCATCCAACTCAACAATCGGCTGAGGGAGCGACGCCAGAGACGGTCCGTCACCGCCGCCGCCAGATGTCCTCCCCCCTTCCGACGTCCTTCACCAACAAGATCTGGAGTCCTAGCCGTTCAACAGCCACCTCCCTCCAGTCAGCCTGCAGAGGAGGAGCCCATGCAATTGGGAAGGACTCGCCTTACACCGGCGGAGCGCCGCCGCAGGATCCAAGTGGGTGAGTGCATTTACTGTGGGAAATCCACAGTCCCAAGGGAGGTGTTCCAGGCATGTCCCACCGGGAGGAGGCCCCGGGGAAGACCCAGGACACGCTGGCGCGACTATGTCACGCGGCTGGCCTGGGAACGCCTCGGGATACCCCCGGAAGAGCTGGGGGAAGTGTCCAGGGAGAGGGAAGTTTGGGCGTCCCTGCTCAGGCTGCTCCCCCCGCGACCCGGCCCCGGATGAAGCGGGAGAAGACGGACGAAACCGGGTCATGATCTGGCTGTCTGCCCCATTTGGCCAAAAGGGGTGGCTCGTCAATAAACCTGGGGGTATTGATGAGCCCTGTCTCCCCGGATCCCAAAACCCCAGCCAAACACAAATTTCAAGTCTCTGCTTCAGTTTATGTCAAGGTTGAGGCTCACCGTGTCCTGGCTCTGGTCGACTCGGGTGCGGAGGACAACTTACTGGACCGGAACTTCGCCCTCAAGGCTGGCTGCCATGTGGAGAAGTTGCAGAAACCAGTTCGAGCCTATGCCCTTAATGGAAAAATCATGATGGAGGTAACCCACCGCACCACCCCTGTAAAAACGATTATTTCCGGCAACCGCCATGAGGAAATTTCTTTCCTCCTCATTCAGTCTCCATACGCCACCTTAGTCTTAGGACATCCCTGGTTACAACTCCACAACCAACAAATTGACTGGCCTCAGGGGAAGATTTTAGGGTGGAGCAGTGTCACTCACTCTGTCTTCGCTCAGCCCTTCCTCCTGCAGGTGGAGATCTCCGGGGTGCAGCCTCACCTCCCGATCCTCCGGATCTTTCCTACGTTCCAGCCGAGTACCACAACCTCCAGGAGATGTTCAGTAAAGAATGGGCACTTTCCCTTCCTCCACATCGCCCTTACGACTGTGCCATCGACCTCCTCCCTGGCGCACCACTGCCTACCGGCCGGTTGTACAGCCTGTCACGCCTGGAGCGGGAGGCGATGGAGCTTTACATCAAGGATTCTCTTGCTGTGGGTATCATTCGCCAGTATCTTCATCGCCTCTGGGGGCGGGGTTTTTCTTTGTGGAAAAGAAAGACAAGACCCTCAGGCCATGCATCCACTTCAGAGGATTGAATCAAATCACAATCAAAAACAAATACCCGCTTCCACTCATTAACTCTGCCTTTGACTCTCTGCAGGAAGCCAAGGTCTTCTCGAAACTCGGTCTGCAGAACGCATACCATCTGGTCCACATCAGAGAGGGGGACGAGTGGAGGGCGGCCTTCAACACCCCGCTTGGCCACTTCGAATATTTAGTTGTGCCTTTTGGGCTCACCAACACCCCTGTAGTGTTCCAAGCGCTGATTAATGATGTCCTTAGGGACTTTATTAATCATTTTGTCTTTGTCTACCTTGACGATATTCTGATTTTCTCCCGCTCCCTGGATGAACACCGCTCTCATGTTCGTCAGGTACTCTCTCACCTATTAGAAAATCAACTATTTGTCAAGGCTGAGAAATATGAGCTTCACTCTAACACCATCTCTTTTCTTGGATTTGTCATTCAGGAGGGCAGCTTGAAGGCGGATCCCGATAAGATCAGAGCAGTGGAGGAGTGGCCCGTTCCGGAGAACCGGAAGGAGCTTCAGCAGTTCCTTGGTTTCACAAACTTTTATCGCAGGTTTGTCCGGGACTACAGTAAAATAGCAGTTCCACTGACAAAGCTGACTTCTTCCAAAGTGAAGTTTAGCTGGTCAATGGAGGCTGACAGGGCTTTCAAGAAACTCAAGGGGCTTTTCACCTCTGCCCCCATTCTAGTGCAGCCCGACCCCACTAAACCTTTCATAGTGGAGGTGGATGTGTCCGAAACTGGGGTTGGGGCGGTTCTCTCCCAGTATTCTGAACCAGATAACAGTTTGCACCCTTGTGCTTTCTTTTCTTGTCGCCCTTCCCCAGCGGAGCAAAACTCTTATGTCGGCCACTGTGAATTGCTGACGATGAAGCTCGCCTTGGAGGAATAGAGACACTGGCTGGAAGGAGCGGAGCGGCCTTTTGTGGTATGGACTGATCACAAAAATTTATCATATATTATGACGGCCAGGAGATTAAACTCACACCAAGCTAGGTGGGCTCTTTTCTTCAGCCAATTCAACTTCTCCATCACCTACAGACCAGGGTCAAAAAATACCAAACCTGACGCTCTGTCCCACCAGTTCTCCCCCCCGATTCCCAGGCCGAACCTGAGCCTATCATGCAGGAGGATCGGGTCATCGCCGCCTTCTCCTGGGGGATTGAGGAGGTCATCCGCAAGGCCCATCAGCAGCATCCTGATCATGGTAACGGTCCTAAGGACAGGCTGTTTGTTCCCCACACCGTGCGTTCGCAGGTGCTGGAATGGTGGCTCACACCAACCGCCTCGCCTGCCACCCTGGAGCCAACCATACCATCTCGCTGCTAAGGAGGCATTTCTGGTGGCCCTCTCTGGAGAAGGATGCTCGGGAGTATGTTGCTGCCTGTTCCACCTGCGCTCGCAGCAAAGCCTCTCACAAGGCTCCGGCTGGCCTGCTCCTTCCCCTACCAGTTCCTGGGAGACCCTGGTCTCACATTGCTATTGACTTTGTGACTGGACTGCCCCCATCCAGAGGTAAAACCACTATTCTCACCATTGTTGATCGTGCAAAGCTGCTCATTTTGTTCCTCTCCAGAAACTTCCATCAGCTATGGAGACAGCTGACCTCATCACCCTCCATGTGGTGCGCCTCCATGGGATCCCTCACGATATTGTCTCTGACAGGGGACCCCAGTTCATCTCCCAGGTATGGAAGGCTTTCACCAAGGCTTTGGGGTCCACAGCCAGTCTCTCCTCCCTCCGGGTTCCATCCCCAGTCTAATGGGCAGACAGAAAGGGCCAACCAAAACCTGGAGGCCACTCTTCGGTGTCTGTGCTCTGATAACCCTGCTGAGCGGAGCACTTTCCTCCCGTGGGTTGAATATTCCCACAACTCTCTAACCTCCTCTGCCAGTGGTCTCTCCCCCTTTGAAGTGTCATACCATACCAGCCGCCGATGTTTCCATCTCAGGAGGCTGAAATCGCTGTTCCTTCTGTGGAAGAACACATCAGGAGGATCAAAAACATCTGGACCACGGCCTCCAGGGCTCTTGAACGCTCCCAGGAGGTGAAACAGCACTCCGCCGACCACCACAGCACACCAAACCCTGTCTGCCAACTAGGTCAGTCTGTCCGGCTTCCTTTTTTTTCCCTTCCTTTTCAGTCCACCGCATAGTGGATGTTAGAAGACGGGCCAGGGAACTCCAGTACCTGGTAGATTGGGAGGGCTACGGTCCGGAAGAGTGCTCCTGGGTGCCTCCTTCCCTCATCCTTGACCCCACCCTCATCGGTGACTTCCATCGGGCCCACCCTGATAGACCAGCTCCGCCTACCGGTGCACACCGGTTGCTCATCAGGCTCATCAGGCACAGTATTTAAGGAGAGAGCTCTCTCCTAGCTGTTGCCAGATTGTTCCTGTCTCCTTCCTCCCGAGATCCTTCCAGGCCTGTTTGTGATCCAGTATTGTGAGTACTTTCTTTCTCTAGCTGTCGTGAGTGTGCTAATGTTATTTCTTTGTTCCCCCACTAGAGGTGTGTTTGCTGTGTTTCAGCTGCCTGTCTGCCACTTCCACGTGTGCCTTGCCTCAGACCCATCGTACGGAGCTCCCTTAGTTATCTCCACTCTGTTATAATGCGCTTTTCGTTGTTTGTTGTCTTTTCCACTCCTTTTGAGTGCGCCTTTCGTTATTAATAAATTTGTGTTGTTTTACCTGCCTTCTCTCTGGTCTGCATCATTGGGTCCTGTTAAAAGCCTTGGTGAAAACCATAACACAAACGCTTACAGAGTGTTGTTAAAGAAGAGGTGATGCAGCAGAGTGCTAAACATGACCCTGTCCCAACACTGAAATGTGATGCTGGCATCAAATTATAAATGAGGATGTAATTTTCAAGTTTTTCAGTTTCAATATTTGATATATTGTCTTTGCACTATTTTTAATTAAATATGGAGTTTCAGTGTTTTGCATCACATTCTGTTTCTATTTGCATTGTACAACTCTTTTGGAAACAAGTTTGTATTATTTACTTCTTGGGATACTTGATAAATTGGAGCAAAAGCCAGCTCATGCCCATTCATTGCAGTGACCCTAACAGGCTCGAACAGGTTCCATTTAAACTGAAATTCACATATTTGAAGGTGGAAATCACTAAGACACATAATTCCCTATATAAAGCAAATTATACAGCTATACTAGACAAGTTTATGACCAAATTGATGGGTAGAGTAAACACAGTTTAGATGAATTGTCTCCCTTAGTTTTTATACCTTTTTCAAAACTTACCTGTTTACCTTACTAACATCTTTTTTTTTTTTTTTTAATGGACTCCATAACTCATAACATTTATCTTGAAATATAAATCCCATAGAATAGAGAAGGGTCATCTGTGCAAACGTAAATCAAATGGGGGACAGGCTGTACAAGATTTCATGCACTATTATTTCCAACATCTGTTGTGTCTCGCACTGGCTGGAGGAGACGACTGTGAGGGCCAGCTGGCTGGATGTGGAGCAAGAGGACTGTCTACCACACTCGCTTGGTGTTAGCATAATGTCTCCTGTTCATCTTAAAAAATCATGCTATAGTTACTGTCCTGTTGTTCATTGTACTGTGCAGATTTGGAGACAAGTGACAAAACAGTTTAAGAAATAGGTGCTGCAATCAACAAATTTTATAGACACCTCAATCTTAACATTTTCATGACAACACCATCTGAAAAGCTGGACCAGTGTCTGGGGGACTATACAGTGGACACACATGCACCGTAATTTCTCTATGATACATTGTAAGAACTTGGACCACAGCAAATATGACCTGTATAAAAAAGGACCAGGAAAGAAAACTGGGGATGGAATCAGCAGATGACATCTGGAATAAGGGTTTGAACATTAATATATTTTTCCTTAATGCTCGGCACTGTTTGATACAGTTGAAGGTTTTACACAGGCTGCATTATTTGAAGGAAAGCGACTATAAAACATCTTCCCAGAAATGTCACCAATATGTGAAAAATACAACCAAGCAGAGGCAGATTTACTTTATAGTTATGCTGTATGCCCTAAATTGCAAGAATACTGGGTTACAAAATTTTCTTTCTTTTCAAAGATTTTTCAAACTCAAATAAGACCAGATCCACTCTTGGTTATACTGAGTACATCAGGAAAACCTAAAAACTCGCAGAGCTCTCCTGTCCTATGGGCTTCTTTGAGCAAAGAAACATGGTCTCCTGGTCTGTAAAAAGAAAGGTGTGCTGTGTTCAAAATCCTGAATAACAACACTGACTGATACCCTCCACCTGGAGAGACTCCAGTATATGTTTATTGACAGGCTGGAGGAATTTGAACAGACCTGGAGACCAACAGTCCCTATATGAATGGGATAGACGGTTAGGATCAACAGCACTGAACTTCATCACCTCTGGACAGTGCTGCTCTGAGGAGAGAGTACTGGGGGTAGGGAGGTGGGGGTACTACTCAGCTCGTACATTATTTAAGTTACTTGACTTGTGTGGCTCAGTTTTGTCAGTTTTTTTCTTTCTTTTTTTTCTGCTCTTGGTATTGTGTGTCTTTTGCTGTTCATCATTTCTGCATATAGGCGCCACAGTCAGATATATGAAAGAGTTAATGGATGGGTGGGTGCACCTTTCACACCTATGACCCTTTCTGAGCACGATGTCAGGAGGGCTTTCAAGCATGTGAACACCAAGAAAGCAGCAGGACCAGACGGTATCAATGGGCTGACTGTGTGCTGTCTTACCAGAGTTGAGCGAGAACAGGTTTCTTTAGCTGGGTTAATAGCTAGTAACTGGTGGACCAGAGCAGACCAGACCAGACTCAGAACAGAACGATGGTAGTGAGACGTTGTAGTGTTGGTAATCTGGAACTTCCCACAATATCCAATGAACTACACCCACACACTCTACAAACAAGGGAAAATATTGTTTTCAAGACAAGAGTTGCATCAAGTATTCAATTTTTATAACCTGATTACTATTCAAAAGACGACCCAATAGAGGGTAAATACCGGGACTGCAGAAGTCAATTAAGTGCTGAAAAAGCTCTGTGTGTCACACTGCGGTGAGGTCGTCCTGTCTTGGGTTATTGTCTTGTCATTTCCTGTATTATTTTGAAAGTCTAACTCTCCTCTCGTTTCAGGTCACTTGCCCTTCCTCTTGTGCCACCCGTTTGTCATCCCTGATTCCTGATTGTGTCCACCTGTTCCCCATTACCCTCATGTGTTTAAATAGTCTGCGTTTCCCTTTGTCTTGTGCCGAAGTGTTTCTTCTCTTGTCCGATCACCAAAGTCTGCGTCATAGTCCACAGCCACAGCCTATCTTGTAAGTCTTGATTCCTTGTCAGAGTGAATTTTGGTTGTAACTTTTGTAGTTAAGTTTTGCCTTTATAGTTGTAAGAATCTTTTGCTTTCTTGATTAGCCTCCCTTTGGAGTGATTTTTTGTTCATATAGCAATAGTAGTATTAAGTCTAGCCTCCATCTTTTAGGAGAGTTTTTTGTTTCTATCCTGTCCTTTCCTTTTTCCTTGACTGCCCTACCTCCATTCGGAGTGACTTTAGTTTATAGTTTTATAGCCTTTTGATTTCCCTCTGAGAAGAGTGATTTTGATTTTGATAATTTTCATAGATCTGCGTATCTGGTATTTTCCTCCTTGAGAGTGATTTGTGTTTTCACTAGTGTCGAGTTTTTCATAGCTGAGTTTTCATAGCCCTTTTGTTGCATTGGGGGTTTCTTGATTTAATAAAAGTCTGCTCACTGACCTACTCTGCGTCTGAGTCCTGTGTGAGTTCGGGCCTGACACTGTGAATGGGAGGCTGCAAGAAGAAGGCTAGGAGAACCATCCACAACAGACTCTTCCTAAATGAGGTCTCTCCCAAGGACTGACAACCCCCTGGCATCCACTTTAGGTACATTACGTACAGTGATTGTCTCTTGGACTCTGAGCACTGCCAAAATGTGGGTGACCTGCACAGCAATACTGTGCCTGGATGCATCTTGTGGTTGAGGACTGCTTTTGCTGCACTACACAATGCCTAGCAATATAACTACATTTAAGCACATTTCAGCACTCAACCAAAGCAAGACATTTTCCCATCAATAAAGCCACTAAGCATTCAGAGAGACAGTAATATAGCTTAACATTCATGCCAATAAAGCTTATTTGGATTTGAGAGAGAGAGCGGAGAGAGGTATACAAAGAGAGTTTAGCAGTTTATTGAGTTTGTCTCTCTCAGACTTTAGGTCATCAAGATAAAATAATTGCCAGTTTTGGCTTTTGAACTCGACTGGCACTAGAGATTTTCTATGAGTGGCTTCCTGTGTTCTAATGCACTTGTACACTCGTATGCTTATGGGTGATGCTGCCAGTGCTTACATATTATTGATCTACAGGTGTCAGTTATGAGCCAAGGTTCAAAACATTTTGAGAAAATGGCTTTACAAGTGTTTTATGAGGAAGGAAATGTATTCATCACATTACTTTGTCAAGCATACATACAGTGTGGAAACATAACTTTTGTTTGTTTACAAGAAAACTACACAGGCACCTTATGGACAATTTTTGGAGATTTCCCACACCATGGCAATGGCCATAACTGTAACTTGATAAGTTATTGATGTATCATGGTTGTATTTGTTTTTAAGCCATTTTACCTTCTAGTGGTGAAAATTTGTTTAATACATATTAATGTAAACAAAATGTTGGGGGGACCTCTTTGGTAATGATAGGCGAGGCCACTTCTAAGCTAGTGGTAAACTGTTATGTAATTTGCCAATAAGTTCAACTTTGAACCAGAACAAAGCATGATGGATGTAACTGCTGTATAAATGCCACATCACTGCATGCCTGCTGCTTAAATTTATGTTGCACTTTTCACATATCGCCATGGGGAGTGTTTGGAAAAGTAAAGTGCTATATTCGTAGTTAGAAGCCCGAAGGAGGGGATTCCATCTAGTTGAAGTTTTCTTTTCAGTACGCTGATTTGTTCTAGTCAAGAATAAGCAGTGCTTTACAAAGGAAGACTGGAAATGTGAAAAAAGTCTATGAAGTCAAGTAGCACCTGTTACAATTACTGTCAGAAACACTAACCTTTTCCCATGCCTCTCTGTCCAAAAATGGCATTAAACTTGACAAAATTATCCCTGCAATCAAAAAGCTGATTCAAGATATCAACATTTGAATCTATGCTTAATTGAGGTGTACACAAACACACCTAATTACTACTGCATATGCTACCTAGTTGATGACTAACCAAGTATGTTAGGCAGAACACCTGAAAAATTTCTTTGAACCCAAAGATGCACAGCAGAGAGAGAATTATCAAACAAAAAAATATCTATTTTAAACAAGGAATATGCAACAAAAAACACACTCATGAAGAGTAGACAAAATAAACACAAAACACACACAAAACGAGTGGAAACGAACAAAGAAAAGCGCACTCAAAAAGTGAGTGGGAAGAAACAAAGGGAGCTCCGATGAAACGGGTTTCTGAGGCAAGGCACACAGACAGGTCTGCAGGATCGTAACAAAGTAATAATGGTCAGCTCCAACATTTTCACTGAATTCAAACCTCTAATCAACATCACTGCTAAACTTTGGAGGCAAACAAAACAGAGGTCCAGGCCAGTTAGTTGCTATGAGTTCAAAGAAAAAAATGTGGAACCTACATCCTACAACTGGAGAAGCGTCATGTTCATAGCTACATGGCGTTGGCCAAGGTTTTTGTTTAACATTATGCAATGCTGAAAAGTACAGAGGTTATGACATGCAATGGCTATCTACAAAGCGGAGCAGGATGGGGAAAACAAACCCGTCCTGTGATGAGTGAGGGGGGAATGTTTGTTTTCACCCAGCCCTGGGTGGATGTCTCTACTTCTTTGCATGTCTCGTCCTTGGTTCCCTCTCAGTTTTCTTCCTCTCTCTTTCATGCTCTCATTTTCTCTGGTTTTAACTTCCCCTTCTCCCTGTATCAATTTTTGCTCTCATTTGTAATCCAGTTTGAGCTGGTTCCTGCAATCTGTCAGAGAAGGAGAATGGTCCTGATGTTATCATGTCCATCAGCAGTAGATTTCCTGAGAGGATTGTGTGTGTGTGTGTGTGTGTGTGTGTGTGTGTGTGTGTGTGTGTGTGCATGTGTGTGCATGTGTGCATGTGTGTCCTCGTGGTCAATAGTCTGTGCAATTCTAAACAGAGTTTTTGTGTGATGCACTGAAGAAGAAAGGCAGTTGTCGCAGATTTTGATTGGTACTACTTTAATAAAGCATGCAATTTATCATGTAGAAGAAACCGCGGAATAAGAGTGGAATGATAAACTCCCTTGTAGACAACAAAATAAAGAATGTCTCACAAAAAAGCTAATAAGTCAATATGACTGTACTTTTGGAATATATTTCATTTGATATCAGATGTCCTTTGTATGTGCAATTAAACATGCTGTGTGTTCCACACCACAGTGAGTTATCTTGCTTTGTCACCATATCTCTGTGACAAGACAAACAGCTTTTTTCTCTTTTTACTTAGTTGGGTTGTTCATGCTGGAATATGGAGTGATGGTCTCTCCACTAATGAACTTTTGACAAGGCAATTGAAAATGCATTCCAGGTGACGACCTCATGAAGCCAGCTGAAAGAATACCAACAGTGTGCTCAGCTTTCTTTAAGGCAAAATGTGGCTACTGTGAAGAATCACAGGCGTTAGCTCATAGATTTGATGTCTTCAGCACGGAACCAAAATGTAGACAAAAAAGCAATTACTTTGAAGGTGTTTTTAAACTCTTGACTGGCACTGCATGTGTTTGGAAAGACAATAATCTTCATTTTGTTGCGGCAAAGATCCCAAACCTTGGTTATCTGCTGTTGCTGTGGTCAGTTTGCCAGAATGAACAAACGTTACAAAACCAGGAAACCACTGGAGTTTAAAGCGTCGCCAAATAACTTATTCAGCCTGCACATCTGGTCCCCAGTCCTCTTCCGATTTATGAATGAAAACATTAAGCCACCAGTCTTCTGATTTGGTTTTGAGTGATCTGGGAAGTAGTTCTAGCAGCCTTTGCTTATATCGTGTTTACGCAGTGGACATTGAATCCCTAAGTGAACTGTATTCCACTGCTCAGTAAGAAGGTATTCTGTGACTGGGCTCTGTGACATAAAATGCTGCTGGGATGGTGAGGTGGTTGAGTGGTCCTGTAATCAGTCACAGGTTCAAACAGACCCAACATTAGGGCCGGGCCCCATGTCTTGCAGCATTATTATATAGAATATTGTGTTTTTGTTGTTGGATGAAAGTCTGATGGAATTGGCTCTGTTTCAGATTATATGGTCTAAGGACACCATCTGCTAGACTGGATTTGAGTTGTGTGTAACAACGTGGGCGACATCAACCTCTTGAGAAATTTGCATGTTTTGTTAAGTTTGATGTTTCACTTCAGCCTATGTCTAGCTAGCTAGCTAACGCAACTTTCTAATGGTGTCAGGTTGCAACCTGAGCTTATCTGTATTTTTGCACACTGATTAATATAACTCACTTCTTGTTGTATGTACTTGATGGTGGCTGCAATAACCTGCAGTTACTCGTCACCCTCACAAGAGGGATCTACTTCCCACAACACCAAATGAACTGTGCATGCCCACACAGGTTAAAAACAGGGGAAATTATTTTTTAAGACAAGAAGATAATCTCATAAATGAGATTTTTTTGTAATTCAATTACAAATTAAAAAATTTGAAAATTGTGCCCCATCCCTAAGAAGAAAGCATTACCAACAAGTAAAGCTCGCGTAATGAGGATGGTTACTCAGCAGATGCATGCACACCACAAAAATCAGGTATGGCTAGCAGTTTAATAGATTCCAAGAATGGAACGGGAGCGCGCATTGACATTACCATCAAGTTAGCAACCACAGCAGGGCCTACTCTGCCATCTCTCATACCATCTTCTCTGTCTTTTCCTCCACCTCCACCACCACAGCCAGGGTTGCCATTTTTGCCACCAGCAGCTACCTCAGAACCGGATGGTACTCCTGCCAGCCAAAAAAAATCCTTCAAAAATAAATCTTCACTACTTTATCTCTTTATCTTTGTATATCTCAGATTCAGGCCAGCATGGGGAAAGCAGTTTCAGTCTTTGAAGATCTGAAAACTGAGAGGGGAAATGTTATTGTGGAAATGATTCACGACAGCAGGATTCAAATACAATAAAAGCTATATGACCAAGCATTTTTAAAATTAAAGTGACAGCGCCATTAATAACAAGAGAAGCCTGTCTGACTTTGCCCTCTGGAAGTAAACGCCACTGCTGAAAAGTCTGATGGCTGGTCTATCTTAGTCACATGAATGTGGTTGGCAGCTGAGAAACACAAAGTCCACAGAATCAGTCTGCCTCTGTGTCAATACGCTATTTAAAATAAGGAAATGTTGCAGTCTTTTCACCAACGTGTGCTTCATTATTTATCCAGGTATGTTATCAGAGCAAACACATTTTCTTTGGTAAAACATTAAGTTACATGCACTTACACATTAATTAGCAATTAGCTGCTGGCATGTGTACTTCGTAAAATAAATAAATGAGAAAAAATATGGAAAAAGAAACCAGTCTTGTATCTCTCTAACCTCCAGGTCACACTGTATATGATACAGAACATGTGAGAAGCTGCTTCTACAACTGCCCTTTCCTATCACATGAGTGCAGTCATCTGTATTTCAGTTTTGAGGACATAGAAATATAACTGCACATTACTGGAAAATGCTGTGAAAAACGTCTACTCCATCGCATCAATCGGGTTAAAGGCCCTTACCCATCAAATTTACAAGGCAAGGCAAGCACCATTCAGACACAAGGCAATTCAAAGTGTTTTAGAAATACATAAATATAAGACATTAAGAAAACATTAAAATTACATTTAAAAGCCAACAAAAACAAAAAGCGAAAGCAAGCAAATAAAGTGAAAGATTAAAAGGCAAAACAAAAGCAAGCAGATAGCTACATATAAAGAAGAAGTTATGTGTCTTATTTATTGGGAAGCCACTGTAAAAAATAATGTTTTGAGCCCTGATTTAAATGAGCTGACAGCTTTATTCAGGAAGTTTCTTTCACCAGTAGGGAGCATAGAAACTAAAAGCTTCTCCTCCTTACTTGGTTTTGATTCTGGGAACACAGAATAAACCTGTCCCAGATGACCTGAGAGCTCTGGATGCTTGCTGGATAACATACAAGTGAATCACAGATACGTTTAAGCCTGAGACCATTTGGTGCTTTATAGACAAGTAATAGCATTTTAAAATCTATCCTTCGACACACTGGAAGCCAGTCCAGTGATTTAAGGACAGTAAAGTGTGCTCCACTTTTGTGGTGTGAGAGGGGATTCTGGCAGCAGCATTACATTCGAGCCGCTGCTCTGACTGATTTTCTTCAGCTTATTTAGACAGAAACCCTTTAATTCTTTTTTAAGGAGGTAGTAGGTTGATTTTGTCTTTATTTAACTGTTGAAATTTAGGTCCGAGTCCACAACTACACCAGGATTTCTGGCTTCATCTGTAGATTTTAGTCAGGTGAGTGCTGACTTTTAATCTTTCGTCCCCCCCCCCCCCCCCCCCGTGGAATGTGAAGGCTGTATGCACAAACCACAGCAGGCAAAAAATAAGAAAAACCACTCAAATTCAGCTGTCCAATTGTTTCAGGAAAAAATCTTCTTAAAAATGTCCAATAATGATCTACAGAAGTCAGAAGTCTGAAGAGCAAAATACTTTATTATCGATAATAAAGGGGAACACGCACAGAAACGCACAGCATGCAATCCTGGTCAGCTCCGATTTACAATGGGTTGCGCTCTGTCTTTTATACTATTCATCCCACAAAGAAGAGGCAGCTGCTAAGACACCTGCAAGACCAAAAGGCAGCTGCAGAGACACCTGTGTAGCCCCTAATAAGGATTCTCTACGAGATTAGTTGATTTCATGATTTCTTCACTTTTGCTACGGTGTTACACTCGGCGAATCAGCTGTTACTACAATATTACTCTTAATAAGTCAGCTGCTATCACAGATCACATCCTAACAATTCATTTCTGGAATATCAGGTTCATTCAATCAATTGTTATCAGCTACCATTGGTTATAACATTTTCCCCAGTTATCACATATCTTCATCTGTCTTATTTGAGAAATTATACTACAGTTTACAAACTTTATTATAGGCAAAGAATACATCTTACAAAGTATAAAGGCATATCACACACTACTATTTCCTTTAAGTGCACTTTTGAGATTATATTAAATCATGGTGAGATTAAATATTGAACCATAGAGTGATTATAAGAACGTTTAATCTATCAGTAGTTATAGCAAAATATTAAGATACGGATTGTAAGAGAATACTTATTTAAAGACTTTGTTCAAACCGTAAGAGAGGCACAAAGCCACACAAAGAAGCTGCTGTAGAGACACCTGCAAGGCCATAGGAAACTGATAAGGGTGCTCTGTGACTCTGTGATTTCATGATCTCTCTGCTTCTCCTTCACCTCTCTGTAGTGTCATGTTTAAAGCATCAGCTGCACTCTAGTTCTCATGAACTATTATCACAATATCACATTATATCATCTTCACTTACAATATCATGCTTAACAAATCAGCTACTATCATCTACCATTGGTTACAGTGTTTTCTCTCAGTTCTCTTTAAATCATCACATATCTGCTGGAAAAATTACCCTACACCCCCCCCCCCCCCCCCCCAAATAAAGGAATGAAGGAATGCAGCCTTGACCAAAACTAAGTGCAACTCAATGTTGAAACATCATGTATAACATATATGTATAAAGTCTAAAAGGCAATTTGATAGTATACCATTTGAGAGGCAAAATATGCCCCATTGCCAAACTAAATATGTCCTTATGTAAGACAGAAACAGAAAACTTGTCACAGCAGAATGACACAGACTGAAATCACCAATAGTTGCTCTTAGTCTAGCCACATGGACTGGAAAAGCTGCTTTAGACACAATCTAATACCATGGGAACCTTTCTGTCACCAGAGCAGTCAGGCCGCATGGCATTCATTGTCCACAGAGGCAGATCTTCAGTGCTAGAGACAAAGTGAAAGGGCCCCTAGGGCCACGTCAATGTAATAATGGCAGCCAAAGGTAATTGGATCGACTTAAGTCCCTTCAGGCACAGTATTAGAAAATCCTAATCAATGTCACTGGTAGAAAGACAAGGGGTGCTTAACTTTCACAACCAATTAGATTTAGCAATGCAGCTAAGTACCATTCATTCAAAATGCAGAGAAATCCCCTCTTTCAGACAACAGTTGTTCTTCAAAGGTAGACCCAATGACTGTGGGAAAAGGTAGTTGTAATTAAATGTGAGAAATGCATTATAAGGTGATTATTTCACATCACAGGTTTCCACAATCTTTGATGAGGACATAACTAATTAGTACATTAGTTTAGAAAGATGTAAATAGGCCTATTCATTCAGAAAAATAGTCAGACAAATTATTCTCTACAAAACGAACACAGCTAAACAAGCAGAGGACATTCACCATGCTTTTCATCATGTTAGTCTGAACTACAATTTGACAAAATCCTCTCTAGAAATGTAAACAAAATGATAAGTCCAACATCACATTTCCAAACACAAACTTCGAACCTTAGAGTCTTTGAGTCTTAATTACTGCAGATAAACAGCCTGATTCCAAAAAAGTTGGGACACTGTGTTAAACATTAATACAACAGAATGTGATAAGTTGATAATCCTTTTTAATGTTCATGTCAACAGGTTCATTGGTAACGGGTGATAGTATCATGATTGGGTATGAAAGGGGCATCCTGGAAAGGCTCAGTTGGTCACAAGCGAGGATGGAGTGAGGTTCACCACTTTGTCAACAAATGATTGCATGAAGGATATTACTATATGACACTATTGTCAGTGTGTGTGTGTGTGTGTGTGTGTGTGTGTGTGTGTGTGTGTGTGTGTGTGTGTGTGTAATTCATGGACTAAGACCAGAAAATGTCAGTTAGCAATATCTGATACTGATAAAGGTTTATTTATATCACTCATTTCCCTAATGCAGCAGTAAAGCAGGCTTGTATTTTCAGATCAGTTGTATCATAAAATGTTCAATTTGTATTTCAACTCATTTCTGAATACAGTGCTTGAAGAGAAAAGGCATTCTTAGGATTACGTCCTCTTCCTCTGCTTTGAGACTGGTTATTATCAAATGCTTGCCAAATCAAATATTTAGAGGTTATCTTAGACTGTATGTAACTCTGCTATATTTATTAGGTATTAAAATTGACACTGTGGAGGAGCTCACCTACTTTTTATCAAGAGGCTGAAAAGACCAAATCCATTTGCAGAATGAACGTCTGAGGTACAAGGTTTCCATCTAGTGGACAATTGCCACAATCACAAGTCAGAGAAGTCTGAACCATAGCTGATGACATCAAATGAAACCTCAACAGGACACAAACAGATTTTCTTTCAAAATTCGCGAAAAGATAAACTGGTGAACCTTGAATAGATGCTGAAATTTAGACCTTTTTGTTCCTCTTTATTTATTCCTTTGTGCTGTTTGTGAAATTTTAATTCTGTGTTAATGCTATTTATTGTTTGGTCATTTCATATATTTTCTGGTGTTTGTATATGATTATGTTGTCTTATTCATACTGTGATTTTGGGTTGTGGATTTTTTTTTTTTTATTGTTTTTGCTTTTGCATGGCCCTCAGGAACACTTTGTGGAAGCTAATGAGCATTCAAAGGAAGAATAAATAAAGAACACTAAGGAAGAAAAGAAGGTTAAAAGATTGAGAGCCTTCAGGTAAGAGAATCCTCTCTGTTTGTGGCTTCAGGTGTGCCATAATGACACATTAGAATAAAGTGCATATGGCCAGGAGAACACAATGGCAGGCTGTTGTTTTGACTAACTAACTCTGACAGGCAAAGCACAAAAATGTGACATTTAGTCCATGTTGTTAGAGACATGACCTGACCTAACTTTGAACCTTAGACCATAGCAGGTGGGCTCAGAAGTGATGCAGTGCCAGTCCAGAACAAATCTGAGAAGCTCCCATGAAGCACTTTCTCACCTCTCTACCTTTGCCACCAGATCCTCAAGTCTCTTCCTGTTCTGTAAACAAGCTGACCCTCGAGGGCCTCATGTTTCCTGGGACCTGCCCTTACTGCTTACATGTCTTTTCACAACACTGAGTAATTGTGGTGGAAGAAAGGATTGTGTCAGGCCCTGCTCTCCTGCTAGCTGCTCACTGACCCTCACTTGTACAGCACTGCATGAGTTAGTCAATCCAGGAAATAACCTTATATGGTTGATGGTATCCCATTTGTCAGCCAGGAAAAGAAATGACTTCTATTACACCAAAGCCTCAGACTGTATAACGTTACAGATTTTATTGTTGGACAGAGCATTCAAGAGTCTTGATTCTTGTAAATTTGGAAACAAGGGGAGAAAACTTGCACAAAATTGTTTGTGGTCTAAAAATTCTTTTTTTTTTCATAATTTTTCTAACAAAGAAGTTTTATGTCAGGACAAATGTTTTACATACACATTTTTTTGCCTATGAGGGTCTTTAGGTTACGACAATTTCCCGTGAGATAATGATGTTATGTGTTATTGTGATGATTCCTATTTAAAGCAAACCAGCATGTGTCCAAATAACAATCCTCTTCATATTGGACAACTTTACATAAAACATGTGCAATCATCTAATATGCATAACATCCAACAGATATTCAAGGCTGTATTTCAGTTTAATTTTATTGTATTTACCTGCCATTTTTGTAGGTCAGACATCCTAGAAAATTAAATAACCCTTGACTGTAAGGTCTGCAGTATGATACAGACATGTTACTCACTGGGTCTAAATGCTGTATACACCAAAGTTGTTTTTTTTTTTTTTTTTTTTTTGTATCGAAGTACATGTGATTGTCCCTGCAGCACCTCAGCTTAGTGAGTGAATTACACTTAAGCACTTTTGTATTATTTTCCAATTGTTTTTGTTTTCTTCAAATGGAAAAAAAAAGTTTTTTCTAACACAAAGTGAAAAGTCACTCTAGACACACTAATAGATTACAAAGACTCTGCAATCCAAACAGAGCAGCAGCAAGCTCTAAAACTGCCTCAAACAGGACCTCTAATAACAGCCTTACTAGAGAGTCTTTAATCTGCTGCTTTTATGGTTCGAGCTGCTGTGCTTGGAAAGAGAAGGGTAAACTCTTTCTGACATTACTGCTGAGCTTTTCCTGGTAGCTTCAACAGCTGCTGACCGTCTCAATTCAGATTTGTTAATCTCAGCATTCATTTCTTGTCATTCAGTGAAAGATTTTGCTACATTTGCTAAAAAAAAAAAAAAAAGAAAAAGGTTACATTTCAAATTTGGATTGACCCTCACGGTCAAAGGTTGTTCCACTGTTTGAACAGTTGGAATGAGGATCATTGATTGTTTCCTCTCTGTTTAACAAGCTGTCTCTTTTCTATCTCACCTTCCCTCTCTTTTCCACTCTGTACTTCCCTGCACAAATGTAGTCTGATAAATTTCCAAGCTGCCACGTTGCTGTGTGTGTGTTTTGGGAAAGGCCTGCATACACAGAGGACTGTCTGTCTGAACCTTGAACAGACAAGGTTCACTCTGTTAGCTGTCATTATGAGACAGAGAGCAGAGAGGGGTTACCCTGCACCCTCTCACTCTCTCACTCTGCATGACTCAGGGATGACAACCCCGTCCCTTCAATCAGAGCTGTGCCCCACAGGTCACTCCTTCCCCTTCAGGGGGATGTGAGCGTCTTTCTATATGCGTCCCAGAGACCTTCATACCCTCTCTATTCACACAAAAAGCCCAGGAGGGGCTGGCCTGTGGGCGGGGAGTATGATAATACCCTCCAGAGGAAGTGAGCGCAGTGTAGTGGAATGTAGTTGCCATTAGTGGGAGTTGAACTGGGGCTGGCTAACAGTTAGCCTGCTATGTTGAGTCTGAGCTGGAGACGCAGAGGAGAGTGATGAAAACATGCCTCACTTCACAGTGGTACCGGTGAAGGATCAAGCTCAGTCCAGCTACGACAGTCTAGAGGGGATTAACTGGGTGGATTACAGGGACACTGGACAGGACTGCCCTGATCATCAAGACACTGTCAGCTCTGATGGTAAGTCTCACAACTTTTACTAAGCTCTTTATCTCTCAGCTTTGAAACAATGGGACTCATTTGAAGTTTTGAAGTTGTAAAATCTGCCCTGAGAGTGATACGACATGAGTTGGACCCAGAACAGCATGGGAAAGCTGGGCTTTGTCCCCAGAGCCCTCTGAACAGCTGGCTGTATGGTTACCATGGCAATTCTCCAGGGCCCGAGAGCAGTTTTCCTATAGCAGACAGGTCTGTTTCTGACAGCTCACTCTGGAGAAAGACGTTGAAACACTTCTCTTATCATTTTGGAGTATTTTTTGCCGCCTTTGGAAGCCTTTTAAAATAAATTCAGGGACATATGAGTAACAAAGGGAAAACAATGAAAGGGGTGAGAACTGTGGGGAAAGGCACAACGGGGGTGGGACTGTGCAAAGGGGGCCGGTACTGCCGCAACAAGAAAAGGCCTCAAGTGCTTCCTTGCACAAAAGATGGAGCTCTCTTTGTGCCAGGGGAGGATTTCCTTTCACAGAGATTGGCTGTTCAATAACACGGGAGCAGAATTCTCCGTCCTTGCTTCTCTGTCTCAGCTTGTCTCTCACTGTCACTCACTTGTATCAGCATGGAAAGAAGGGGGGCTGTCCCCGACAGAAGAGAAAAGGAGGACAAGGAGAGGAGCTTTTGGGATTATGTGAGAGCACGGCTGATTTTTGTTGGCTGAGGGAGTGAACCAGCTGAAGGTTTTTTAATAAAACACACACATGGGTGTGGCCTTCAAATGAAGCACCCACGCTTTACCAAGGGCCCAGAGGGCCAGGCTGGGCACAAAAACCACACACTGACAGGCCATCCATTTATATCACAGTACTGTCTAGCTGTGAATGTCATGCTGACTGTGAGCTCTTTACAGCTGAATAACATCAGAAAGGAGCAGTGTGCAAGGCTGAACACTCATCTAACTAGGTGTCAATGACATGGTCATGAGCCAACATATAAGGACGGGATGCCTGTGCATTTCTGTGTGTTTGTGCATAAATGTGTGAGTGTGTATCAAACAGTGCCATGCGGATGAGATAATCCATGCTTCAGTGAGCCACAGAGCTCAAATGGACTGATATTTGAACAGGATGGAATCGTAGCACATGTTATCGTAGCTGTCAGCTCTTACATTTGTGGAATGCATGGAAGTCACCCTTTAAAGCCAAATGGCATTCTTGAACAGCAGAAACATAAGTTATTGCACTTAAAATACTGCACAAAACAATATCTAATAAGTGTTTAAAAAGTAGTGGTTTGAAGGTAGTCAAAGCTAAGAACTCTGCACTGTGCTCCTACAAAAGGTTTTGATGACAGAGCAGAAGGAAAAGCTCATGTCCTGGAATTACCCTCACAGTTTTATGGGTGAGTCTCACATACGCTTGTGGCTGTTACCCTTGTCTTCTTGCTGTCATAATTCTGTCTAACTCACCCAAGCACAGCAACAACCATTAAATTTAGTGTGGATAGCTGCAAGGATGAATATAAGCTGGGGTGAACAGAGTAAAGAGGAGGAGAAATGGAAGTTTGATGAATGAAGAGATGAAGCAAAGGGCACACAGCATGTTACCTTTAAGTAACAACTGCTTATGTTAATGTAATTAACTGCATTTTGAACACACCTCTATAGTGTTCTTAAATTTTAGTTTTGGGCAAAAATGTAAATGTTTTGTTCAAGAGTATAGCGTAACAAGTGCAGAATGGACATACTTTGTAATGCACATATTCCATATTTCTCCAACTTTAGTTTTGCATGCAGTGTTATGACACATACAAGCAGAAAAAAGTTGGGTGGGAAAATATTGGCTGTGGTAAAATACAGTGATTTCATCATGGGAGTGGTGGGCTTGGATATGGCGCATGCTTTATGTGTCAGCTACAGTGTGACGTCTGCAGCACAGAGGAAGTGACACAGTGCCGAATCTGTTTCAGCCTATGAACTTAGCTCTGTGCAGCACAGGATAGGACTAACACTGCGGTCATTGTAACAGTGCTGCTCTCCTGAGTGAGAGCAACTGTGCTGAAATAGCTTTCACATATCCAGAAGTTGAAGTTTGTTGCAGAGTATTGCTCTTCTTGGTTTCTTGCTGCTGCATGAAATGTGAAAATGAAAGCGTACGTGTTTGTTTTTTTCTAAGTGGACATTATTCAGCAATGTCACCAATAGCTGGATAAAGTCTTGTTTCCTTCATTTTCTTGTTTGTAAATGTCAAGCAGGAATTAAACTTTTAATCATCTAAGTTTGTATAAAGTTTCAGTTTTAATGAAAATAACATCTCCAGTTGTGATAAGTCCTTCCAGTTTTTGCTTTGAAAGTAACAGAGACTTTTCTACAAGATTAAGTTGTTATAGGGAACATGGTAGCAGACTTTTAGCCTGCCTGTAAGTCCAATATTTGCTCACTAGGTCACCTGGCTCTGTTGCTGTTAGCTTGAATGCTCCACTATGTTCACCAGCTACTCTGTCTGCTCTTTTGCATTGCTCAGGTAGCGTAGGGTTTATCAGAGCTTTTAAGCTACAAACCACTGTGTGCTGTAGCTGGAAATGTTCATCAGTAGCACTAAGACTGGACTAAAAGAGCTTCAAGTCATAAAACCAAAAATATGAGCTGAAAGATGCTAAAACGCTCGTTTGAGCTTTTGATGGGTGCGAGCTCTTTTTTTCATTATATTGTTATTGGAAAGAAAAACAATGTGTGGCCGTGTAGTGCAAATATGTCTTTTGCTTGTCTTTGCTTCAAACTAAAAGGTCCTGAGAAATGATGTCGTGAGTGAATGACTTGGAGAAAGCTGCTGTGTTCCTGCACTAATTCAGGAGAACAGAGTGACCATTCCTGTCCGGCATGCTGCGACTCAGATAGCCCATGAGAGATAAACAGACTGTGGCAGAGGAAAAATGTGCAGCTGATGACAGAGTTAGAACAAACTCAGACAGCCACACACACACACACACACACACACACACACACACACACACACACACACACACACACTTATACATAACCCTTAACAGCTCTAAGTTTTTGTCTTTGTAATACTCTTTGAAGATCATCCTGCATTGTAGATGATAAAGATCATGTTTTAATTAGATTATTTGTCACACATTGTTTCCTATGATACAACTGTCTTGCCATCCAATCATGTGCCATCTTTGTTCTATCTGTTCATTGGCATCACAGTGACAACAAGGCAAGCAGAGCGGCTCAGATGTTGTTTTTCCAATGTGTACCAGCTCTGAGGGTCTCCTAGCAATCTCATGTATTCTGTATGTCCTGGGTCTAATGGGATATTCACTGCTTCACTTTCGACTCTAAACAGAGATCAGTACAAAACATACAGTACTACACATGAACACATGAATAGTTTAGTGCCCATTCACAAAGGATTTCTGTTGTGGGTTTTCTTGTGTGTATGAGGAATGAGAAACATGTGAAACTTGGAAATGATCACTGCTGTAATGTTTTCAGATTGTAATACATGAGAGATGACTGTAGACTGTCTTTATTGTCACTCCAACCATGTACAGCTGCTACACAGTGAAAATGAAACAACGTTCCTCTAGGAACATGGTGCTACATAGAACAGCCATGTACAAATGTATCATGTATGTGGGCAACCATGTAGAAAACAGGGCAAGACACAGCAAGGCAGGGCAAAATCATTGAAAATGCCATTACAGAAATATTTGATTATGGATTGTGATTTCTGAACTGGGATAATACCTGTGTTACTACTTAAGCCATTGTTGTAGGGAATCTTCTTGTTCATTTTAAAGAGAGGTGTTGTCAGTCATGTTGCAATAGGTCAGATTAGGGGGAGTAATTCATTACTTTTCCAACCTGCTCTGTGTACATGACAGGGTACAAATAGCACTTTAGTGTAGTTGTTGGTCTAGTATTGAAGTTACTGATGAATAAACAGTCTCATTCTTTACCGCCATGGCTGTGTGCTGCCTGTGATGATGTGAAGATAAACAAGGCAGTGACTGTTCATTAGCACCATAGACTGTACAGTCTATGATCTGTGCATGTAACATTCACACAAAGCAAACATTTATGAGCAGTGTGTGCTGCGAATGTACAGTTTAAACTTCATCAAATGCACAAAGCCATTTCATGAGGAACACGCTGAAGATAGACAAGTCTCCTGTACAGACCACACTTTGTTTAGTCATTAGTTCTACACCCATTGACAAACGCATTTAGTTAATTTGTGTCTTTTTGAAAGCCTGTTGTACGATGCACTTCATCCCGCCTACCTTTACCCCCTGAGGTAATAAGGCTGAGCTGCCATCCTTTTCTCATCATTAGCACACATCAAAGCTAATATGTTTTGCTGTACAGCTCAGCAGGTAAGCATTCCTCTGCTCTGTTCAGATGCAGCTCCGCAGGAAACACAGCCATTACTGCTAACACTGGCTACAGTGGAATTACATTGCATTTCATGCCACAGGCTAAAGAAGAGAAAAAAAAAAACAAAACCAAACAACTTTATATAAAACTCGTAGAAATTTTTGAAAAAGGAGAATAATGGGATGCAATATTAATTTAGAAAATCTGCCTTCCCACCATATTGATTTTTCACAACCAACAGGACAACAGTATATGCTGAAATGTACTGTGTCGGGCCTATAACTGAACTACTGAACTCCACCACATATAAAGAAGTACATTTGTGAGTGGCATTGTCCAGATTTGGATTTACTACAAAAGTATCAGTGTCAAAGTTGCTTATTGGATTTTACAATGCATTATGACAAGTCGGTGCTGTCAATCCATGCACTGGAATGATATTCGGATTACCACAGTAAAGCAATTGTGTGTGTGTCCGGGCAGTTCATTATTAAACTCAGACTTGGTTTGAGACATTCATTCAGTTCTGATATTTCATTGGCTTGTCCTCGGCTTGCATCAAAGTAGGAGGAAAGGTGCATGTCTCATCATGGCTCAGTTATATCTACTTACATCATAACAATGTTTTCGCCCCTCCACAGTGATGCACCGTACCTTAACTAACCGAATGTTAGCTGCCGCAGTCTGTATGAATGCAAACACATTTTGACAGATTTCGCACTTCCACAACTCCTGCTCACGATTAATGGAAATGAGGTTTGAGATCATGTTGATTGAGCTGAACTAGTTTCCACATTGTAGCACTCCAAATTGGTCAAGCCAAAGTTTTTCAAATGTAGGACTGGTTGCTCATTCATTACTTCGCCATGCAAAGCTGCTAGAGTGCATACTGTTGTAAGAGGTCAGAGATGGGCCCAGAAACATATAATGAGCTGCAGTGAACAACAGAGAGCAAGTTCACCCTTTAACCATTTGAGCCACTGCTATGTAACAGTTGCATCAAGTTTGACCAACCCATTGGCATCGTCACATTATAGGGAGCAAATGTTGCGCAGATTTACCTTCTTTTACTCTGTCTCTCTCATTTATTGTATGCATGCTTACACAAACACATACTTGTACTTGTATCCTTGTGAGTACCCTCATTGACATAATGCATTTCCTTGCATCTTACCCTAACCCTTAATATCACACACACACACACACACACACACACACACACACACACACACACACACCACCTCTAAACACATAATCAGCAAATCATTCTTGCCAACTAACTGCACAAAATAGAGTGGGCTAAGCTGAACGACTTCTCTGCCTCATGGTGCTAGGTATTAAATGTTTATTAAAGAGGAAGTTTAGCAAAGAGGCTTTTTCAACCCCTAAGACGCTAATGGGCAGCGATATTGTTTTCCATGTCTAATCGGCTTTAAAAAGTGCAGCCGATTACTGTGGAGTTTCTCTCTCTCTTGAACATTAGTGGTTTTGAAAATGTCCGCCTGAAAGATGACTAAAAAAACTCTTGAATACTCCACACATTCCATCCAAGTACACTGCACAGTCTAGATAAAGTAAAGTAATGACCTGTTTGGTGAAAAGTCATTTTGCAGGAGACGTTTTCTGGACGTTGTTTGTTGGACCTGGAGCAAATCATAAATCATGCTGAGCTTGTCTTTGTAGATCTGCTCTGAGTTTGTTTATTTTTGTTCAGAAGTCATGTACTTTGCACTTTGAAAAGACTTGACAACGTAGCATCTTCTCTGGGAATTGATGTACTTGTAAATACACAGCAAATTATACCCACACACCCCATTGGCAGTCTGTCAAAACATTTGTGTTGGACTGGAGCTACAATTAAATGGTGGTACACAGTCTGTGTTTTTTAAATATTTGTCTTTGATTCATTTCTGACATGTCTGTAAGCACAGTGTGCAGCGCTGCACAGCACAACACCTCTTTGCTGAAAAACCTCGACAAAACAAATGCTGTCAATAAAAAGAAGAGTAAACAGATGCAATATCTTGAATGCTTGTCTCCAGATAGTTAGTCAGCAGAAAGGAAAAGTCATGCTTGCCACTGCTTAACTTCTCTATCTTGATATTTCCTTCTGTAAATGTGTCAGTCCCATGACACAGACCATCTTTGATCTTCCGGCTGAGGTTGGGAGTTTTGGTGGGGGCAGAGGTGACATGTTGGTACACGTTGCCGTAAAGCCTTTGTGCTGTTCTATGCACACAGCAGGACTCTTGTGTGCCTTCATAACAAGCCAGTTAATCTTTAATCTTTTTCATTAGACATTTAATGTCAGGTTATTAACAAGAGACCCCCACTGTCTCCCCAGCCCCATTGTTAAAATGGCTTTAACTGTGCTGGTCCAACAAATGGAATGAGTCTGAACTATTTTGGGTTTTAGCATTAGGACAGTCATGTGGAACACAGTGTTTGGAGCAGCACTGACTGAGTAACAGTTCCTGCCAGGAAACATCTGAACATGTCTCACTTTGTGGCTAATTATGGAGTAACAACCATCTGCATTGCTCCCAACAGTGCCTCTATGGCATCTGCAGTAGTCTCCTTTCATTGTTGCTTCAAACACACATACTGTCTGTTTAATCCTACGCCAGTGACAGCAAGATGACACTAGAGGACAGTGTTGGCATGGTTTTTACTCTTATCTCTTCCCAGGCGTCACTACAGTCCAGCTGTGTAGTTATCACACAGTTTGGAAAGACAGACCAATAGGAACCTGGCCTTCATGCTTCCAACTTTTTCAGTTTCTTGCATCCGTTAAACATTTTGAAACAATCCTGTAATTGAGAAATTAAACATCATGTCATGTCTCGTTAAGTTATCAGAGAAATATGGTCATGAGAGAAACTGCGACTGATGATACATCCAGATTTATCCAGACTGAACATGAGTACAATGTAGCACAGATACTGTAATACTGCACATCTTTGAGATATCCTCAACCCAAAGCTTTTACATACCCGTGAGCAGATGTGTGCGTGTGTGTGCATGCGTACGTGCGTGTGTGTGTGCTGGTGTGTGAGTTACTGAGTTACCACTGTATCCTCCACTCCCCACCTCTCACCCCCCTCACCGTGCACCACCAGGCCCCCGAATGAGTATTCACCCTGGGTGACCGGGTGTCCTGGATAGTAATCGACAATTCCCCAAGCTAGAGCACAGTGTACTCTGTTGCAGTCTGCACACTGTGCATAACTATGCTTACCCACAGTGATCCTAGCAGCAGTGGGACACAGAACACAGGTGAGTGAGGACCACCGGTGAAGCTCAACCAACTCACTTGCAACAAAGCGGGTCTATTTTCAGCATAGTTGAGAGTATTTTTCTATTTCATGCAGACTTGGTCTAAGTTGGCAGACTTTTTGTTGGAGGATTAATTTGGGTTCTGAGATGGCGCTGTTAACGTTTACATGCTCTAATAACTCAAGGTTAGGTAATTTCTAGGTAATGAGGTATGTGGATGCCTATGAGTGTGACTGTGTTTGCGATAAAGTTTAATTGCCCCAGGCACTGTGCTCATCTCTGCTTGATTCTTCTCTTCAAAAGCAGAAATTAATGAGAGTAAAATCTAATTACATGCTTGTTTATCACCTGGACTTTGTTGGTCTGTGCTGCTTTTGGCCTTCACTGGTGCTTCGCTGCATGAATTGTTGGGGATTATTAAGATGCTGATGCTTCAATTCTGATTAATAGTGACAGTTAAAAGCTGACTGAACATTAAAAAGGATTACCATGGAAAAACTAGAACTGGTATAGAAAATTGTAATTTCTCATCTACTTTGTTTCAGTAATTGCTGTACAGGCATTGGTGGTGGGCTGCTATTTATCCTTTGGAGATTTTATCTCGATAATGCCTCAACGATATGTGATATTTTTATTTTTATCAAAAGAAATGATTTCTTCTTGTTCCCAATCCAGAATAGATACAAACAGTTTGTTTCCAGGGAGTGATCTTACTCTATTTTGAATGCAAATTGATTGAAAAAAAAATAAATAAAAATGTGGCTGCAATTGTGACCCTTTTAGGCACATAATCAGAGTTCCATAGTTGTTTATAATAATTCAACTCATCTTTAATGTGAACCAGAATCACATTTTCAATTCCTAAAATGACTGACCGGATTTCTTACAGTTTCAAGATTTTAAGTGGGGATTGTTTTCACCTAAATGTCTCATTACATTAGAGATGCCTCTGAATCCACACTAAAACTGTTGGATATTTTATGTCTATGAAAGTCTGCTTGTTACACTAAATAAGCATTTTCTTAAGACAGGGCAGTGCTGATATTATTGCAGGTTTTACAATCTTTCCTAGAAATCACAGCTTTTTCATATCAGTGAAGCACATTGCCTTGATGTTGCAATAACAGTGTATGTGTTACCAGGAAGTCTGCAATATATCTTTAAGAAAAATGCTAGCCAGGTTTATTTGCAGGCAAATATCTCTTTGGCCCTATAACATTTTTATTGTTAACCTCAAGTCATTTCTCCTCTCTCTCATAGGACATGGAAATCATAAAGAAGACAGTCCATTTCTCAGCGGTGCTGATGCTGCGAGCAAGAAGAATGACTTCTATGACAAGAACTTGGCTTTGTTTGAGGTTGGATGTTTTTACGTCATAATATTTCTGTCAGATGATAGACTTAAACCAAACTCTTTCACTTAATCTCTTCCACCTTTTCCTTCCAGGAGGAGCTGGACATCCGTCCGAAGGTTTCCTCCCTGCTCAGCCGCTTGGTCAGCTACACCAACATCACCCAGGGAGCCAAGGAGCATGAGGAGGAGGAGAGCGCTCAGGGCTCGCGTAGGAAGACCCCCAAGGTCAGGATTCTGGGGTACAGCGGAGGGACACTATGCCTCACTGTTTATCGCATGCACACTCAGTCATTCGTGGCTTAGAAGCATTATCTCTACTTCTGGCTCTCTCCCTGCCTCGCTATTTGAGTTCTAGTTTTGTATTAAGACCTGCTGATTGATTGCTTATGCCTCTGCACACTCTGCAGTCAGACTGTGGCTGTGCAAGACCTGGATACATGGAAAGAGCTGATAGCATGATTGAATGACCTTTAAAAAGTACATCAGTCAATGCTAATGATCAATACACTTGTTTCCTGAAATGTCATGGTCAATATTCTCCTCTCTCTCTCTCTCTCTCTCTCTCTCTCTCTCTCTCTATCTATCTCTCTCTCTCTCTCTTTGCCCCCCTCCTTCTATTCCTCTTTCTCTCTATCAGTCTCCCAACATGGGCACTCTGATGGGAGTCTACTTGCCGTGTCTCCAGAACATTTTTGGTGTCATTCTTTTTCTGCGACTGACATGGATTGTTGGGATGGCCGGCATCATGCAGTCCCTCCTGATTGTCCTCATGTGCTGTTCATGTGTCAGTATGCGCACACACACACAGACACACATACATACTGTACTGTACTGTACTAAGACACACACCCTCTATTACGCTGGGTTGATTCTACCAACAATGTGGGCCAGATTTAATTGCTCAACCAGTCAATTGAATCCACATGGTTGCATAAACAGCAGCATTATTTAAGGCAAAGAATGTCAAATTGACTTGATTTTTTACTCATTATGCTTACATTACACAACACATACTGTGGACTTATGACCTTCCAGGCTACATATGCTAAATCTACAGAAATATGCTCTCTCAGAGGAAAGCTGTGCTTGCTTTCAGCTGTCAGTTTGATTACAGGATGTTAGCGTCACACCCATGATATCTGTGTCTGCCCTTTCCCATATTCATCATATTTCCCCTTTCCTCTGCAGACAATGCTCACAGCCATATCAATGAGTGCCATTGCTACCAATGGTGTTGTTCCAGGTAACACTTTTCAACCTTGTCTCTCAGGTGTATTCACTGAAAAAGTCCCTCATTTATGCAGCACATATCCTTCATCTGTACCTTAAATACTTTGGTAGCCTATTTCTTTTGTTTTGTAAATAGTTCAGTAATGAATTGTCATGGTTGTTTCATAAACTGCTGGACCTTGCCATCTCCACACTGCTCTGAATAGATTTAGAAGTAAAAATAACATAGGCTATTCTTCCACTTGGGGGCAGCATAAATTTACTGTTGCATCCACTGCATAGAGAACACATTAAGGGCTTCCCAGTGGCCTTGTGTGTGTGTATTGTGTAACAGTTTGTTTAACTTTTATAGCTGGAGGGGCATACTTCATGATCTCACGCTCCCTTGGTCCCGAGTTTGGAGGAGCTGTGGGCCTGTGCTTCTACTTGGGCACCACCTTTGCTTCTGCCATGTACATACTAGGGGCCATTGAAATCTTCCTGGTCAGTTTGCTTAAATGTTATTCTGTGGTTTTATTCCAGCTCACATCTGTATGCTAAGATATGATCCCTTCTGTATTAAAATATACAAGCCATGAGTTTTATATTTACTCTGTATGCATTAACTGTCCTGTTGTAATTTTGTTTCTCTTCAGAAATATCTTGTCCCCCAGGCAGCCATCTTTCATGCCACAGACCCTCCTGGGAGTGACAGTGCCATGCTGAACAATATGCGAATCTATGGCTCTGTGTGCCTCAGCCTCATGGCTGTGGTGGTTTTTGTAGGAGTGAAATATGTCAACAAGCTGGCCTCTCTTTTCCTCGCCTGTGTCATTATCTCAATTGTCTCCATCTATGCTGGGGCAATCAAATCCATGACTCATCCACCAGAATTCCCGTAAGTCTTATGGGGGATTTTTCTTTTTTATAGAGCGACAGAGTGTTCATTCCACATGGAGAAATAATACATGTTGCTCTATGACAATTTATGTTATGATTCTATTTCCCATCTGCCACCAATTACACTCTGTGTGATTTTTCATTCAAATACAAATTTTCGTTTGAAGTCTACAGTCCATCCTATCACCATCAGTCTGTGGAAATAACACTAAATTAACTTTTGGTTATGATGAGAAAGGAGAGGTATATGATGAGGATGATGATGATGATGACATTGGTGGTGGAAATAATGATGACTAACATAGTCATCATTTTATTTTTGTCCCTGTTATTGTTGTAGGATCTGCATGCTGGGGAACAGGACTTTGGTTAGAGATCGCTTTGATGTGTGTGCTAAGACTGTGATAATGGGAAACACAACAGTGCCCAGTCAGCTGTGGGACAGGTTCTGTCTGCCGGGGAACATGAGCAGCCCGCAGTGTGATGACTACTTCATCCAGAACAATGTGACGGAGATACAGGGCATCCCTGGACTGGGCAGTGGGATTATTAGAGGTAAATTTGTCATTAATTGATTTGGGATTTAAATACATAGCAAAGGAGTTTATGTATTCCTCTATATATCATTATGCTAGACATGTGATTAAGGGGTAGAATACAATAATCATCAATAATCATCATCATAGGCAAGCCCAAAATGCTTTTTTTCCATCAGAAAATTATACTATTATATTTTGAATTACAGTAATAGTGTTTTATGAATGACACACAAGCCTCATAGAATGTCATTCTCTTCTGATGTTAGTTTGCTGCCAAGGATTTAAATGTCTGTTCTCTATTGTTAGAAAACATGTGGGGCAATTACCTGCAGAAAGGGGAGATCTTAGAGAAACCGGGGCTTCGGTCAGTGGATGCTCACGGTGGTGTGGAGAACTTTGGCATGTATGTGTCTGCAGATATCGCTACATCATTCACTCTCCTGGTCGGGATCTTCTTCCCATCTGCCACAGGTATAACAACGTCACAAAGCTTAAAGTGCCACAGTCTGCAGCAAACTGTAAGATAATTGTTTCCAAGGATTTTTGATGCAATATCAAGTCATTAAATACAAATTGTAACAGCTATCAGCTCCATTGTATTTTCTATAGAAGTTAGTCACACACAGTGAAAATATACTCCTGTGTTGTACTCCCTGTGAAGTGGAGAAGCTTTTACACCTCCCTCTAATCCAGCCTGTAGGGGGCATAGTTAAACCATTTGTAAATTGTGTGTAACCTGCTGACTGTTTGTTCTTACAGGTATCATGGCAGGTTCCAACAGATCTGGTGATCTCCGCGATGCTCAAAAGTCTATCCCTGTGGGAACTATCTTAGCTATTACTACTACATCACTTGTTTGTATCCTTATTCTGAAGAAGACACACAATGAATCTGGCAATCTTGCTCCTTCAAACAGGATAGGAAGGCAGATTTGATATACATCTTTGTGTCACCTAAGCTCCTTGACCTCTTGTGTTCAGATTTAAGTTCTGTGGTCCTGTTTGGCTCTTGCATTGAAGGAGTAGTCCTGAGGGACAAGTAAGTTCATCTGTGTCCTACTGGACGTCAGTGCTGTTATCAGAACACTTTTTGTAAAGCAAAACCTATTAATAGAAAAACAGATGACTTCATCAAAAAACTCTCATTCAATCAACATTGACTTGCAGGTTTGGGGATGCCGTTCGAAAAAACTTGGTGGTGGGAACGCTCTCCTGGCCGTCTCCATGGGTTATTGTCATTGGCTCCTTCTTCTCCACAGTTGGGGCAGGCCTGCAGTCCCTCACTGGGGCCCCCCGACTTCTACAGGCTATTGCCAAGGATAACATCATTCCTTTCCTCAGGGTGGGACAGGAAACACCACTGATGATACACTTGCATAACCACTTCACATTCTCTGAATGTCATTACGTAATAACTTGTTACAAGATAGAAATGGCCCCTAGAAACTTGAGAGTCATTCAGTTACAGACAACAGCTACCCCATAATTTTTTTCTTATTATTTTCAAAACACATGATAACACTGAGTATATTGTGCTGGGAGTGTTTGCATTTGGTTTGGCTTGCAAGCTTATTTGAATATGATACAGTACCAAAGAAGAACTGATTTGCATTGCTGCATGTGAAGGTTTTGAATTTTCTCTTACAGGTGTTTGGTCACGGAAAGACTAATGGAGAGCCTACATGGGCGCTTCTACTGACTGGTCTCATAGCTGAGCTGGGCATCCTTATTGCATCACTGGATATGGTGGCTCCCATCCTTTCCATGTAAGCACACATGTCAAGAATATGACATATGCCAAGTATTTATTGAGCATACCCCACACATTAATTTCTCTTGGTTGTGTACATGAATTTGTTCATTTCCCTGTCTGGTCAAGGCAAATTACGCCGCTGATGACATGCAAGGGTGGGGCTTGTGGACAGGCAAGCCAGGCAGTTGCTTGGAGCCCCTGGCCACTTATTTACAACAACGGTTATTAATAGGCCTGGGCTTTCAGGGACCTCTGTTGGTCCCTGGACCTCACTTTGAGAACCACTAACCTATTTTTTCAGTATTCATCTCAAATGTCCTGGAAATTGTGCATTTATGTGTGCAAAAACCAAATTTTTGCAGCGTGCAAGGGTGGGGTGGGGGCCCCAGGGATTTCTTGCTTGGAGCCCCAAGAGACCCTTGCAACGCCACCAATGACATGACATTATCTACATCAAATTCTTTTTGTCTTTATTTAACAGGTTCTTCTTGATGTGCTATCTCTTTGTAAACTTAGCCTGTGCAGTTCAGACTCTTTTACGCACACCCAACTGGAGGCCAAGGTTTAAATATTACCACTGGTGAGTACAAGCTAGTCTCCCCCATTCTTCTTACCAGCTTTTTTCCATTACAGTACAAGACAACCTCTGTAAGATGTATGCTACAGTTGCTTTCATCAATGACCAATGCATTATGTATACTAAATAATGTCTACTGTTCTTGGAATGCAAAAAAAAATGTAAAAAAAACAAAAAACAAAAACGCAACTTCAGGCTTTACGTGTCACACCCACAGGGCTCTGTCTTTCCTTGGCATGAGTATGTGTCTGGCTCTAATGTTCATCTCCTCCTGGTACTATGCTATTGTGGCCATGGGCATTGCTGGGATGATCTACAAGTACATTGAGTACCAGGGGTATGTCTGCAGTCTAGTTAGCATTTGCACTTTCATTTCTTTCTCCTCTAACAGTACGTTCCTGTATGGTATGGGGTGATCATGGTTGTCTCTGGTTGTGTTTGTGTCTGAGCTCTGCATATCTGCTAGAGGACAGCTGGTCACTTAAATTGTCTGCTTTGCCTTATGTTTGTGCCTTGTCTTGCCCGCTTACATAACAGAGCTGAGAAAGAGTGGGGAGATGGTATAAGAGGCCTGTCCCTTAGCGCTGCACGATACGCCCTGTTAAGACTGGAAGTTGGACCACCGCACACCAAGAATTGGAGGTACACCTACACCTAAAGGAGATGCTCTGATTATCTCCATGAAATTTGCATCTCTGATGAGCCACATTGCATGTTGGGATATAAAAGTTGTTCTCACATCTGTGTTCAGCAGAATCCATACACTGTACTATAAAGGAAAGCATCAAACATGCCAACATGCCTTCATAGTGTTGATTGTGGAATGAAAAATGGAATGGAGGCCTTTAGTACTATAGATGCAACAGTTATGTACTCTAAATGTCTAAATAACTTTCACATTTCTTCCAAATTTATCCCTGTCATCTAGACGTCTTGATGTGTTTCAACCTGCAAATCACAAAATAACTTAATGTCCAGTTTGATCAAAATCCAGTTAGTAATATTTACCAGTCTTCATCCAGTGACAATGACCATTAAATTAATCTTACTTTGTCACCAAAGTATTGAGAAGAATCAGTCCTTCAACAGGGGTGCAAAGACTCACCTTTGACACAGGCCCTTGTTTCATATTGACCATCTTTGACTTGTGCACTACAGACCTCAGCTGCTGGTGCTGTTGAAGCTTGATGAGGACTTCCATGTAAAATATCCCCGACTGCTCACATTTGCCTCACAGCTGAAGGCAGGAAAGGGTCTGACCATTGTGGGCTCTGTCATCCACGGCAACTTCCTGGACAGCTATGGAGAAATGCAGGCAGCTGAACAGGTAAACACTGGAAAGGGATGTGTATGTTCTATACAATTCTCTATTGTAATGTGTTGCTGACGGTGTCAGTTAATTGTTATAAATGAACACCTTTTGTAAATTGAAAAGCCCACTGAAGCATAAACAAGCCGCATTTTGTGAATTTTAGACTTTTGTTACGTTTCTTCCTCACAGACTTTTTTCATTTGTTTGCGTTTGCCACTTCAATCAAAGGGCATTGGTGGAAACACCTTGCTGTTGTCTCTACAATATGGTGCCAGTGAGCCATTTCAGATAAAGTAGGGAACTGGTACAGGACCATTTTTCATAATGTGATGTGTTTGGCAAATGATTAAACAAATGAAGCAAAGTTTGCTCTTGTTTATGTGACAGTAACTGGAGAAATAAATCACTCCTCCTTCATTGACTTAGTGCTAAGCTATTCATGCATTATGTCCAATATCAGGTGTTATCATTAGAGCTCGTGCTATAGATGGAGGTAGTGAAAGTAGGACTTGTATTTATTTAAATTCAACTGTTATTCAGTAGGGTGGCACGGTGGCGCAGCAGGTAGTGCGCGTGCCTCACAGCAAGAAGGTTCCCGGTTCGATCCCGGGGTCAGGCGGGGGCCTTTCTGTGTGAAGTTTGCATGTTCTTCCCGTGCACTCCGGCTTCCTCCCACAGACCAAAAACATGCTCATTAGGTTAATTGGTGACTCTAAATTGCCCTTAGGTGTGAATGTGAGAGTGAATGGTTGTGTGTGTGTTGCCCTGCAGTCGGCTGGCGACCGGCTCAGGGTGTACCCTGCCTCTCGCCCGTTGACAGCTGGGATAGGCTCCAGCCCCCCCCAACCCTGAAAGGGATACAAGGGGTATAGAAGATGAATGAATGAATGAATGTTATTCAGTACTATGCTGTATGAATCTTATGGTGTAAACACATGCACTATAATCTGTTCAGACATACAAACTTTTCGATAGTTCAGGTTTCTAAGTGTTTACATAAGGTTTATCCACTTACCGTGATCATAGACTACATTTCTGTTTGCCCACATTTTGCCTGCCAGGCCATTAAGAACATGATGGAGATTGAGCGAGTCAAGGGCTTCTGCCAGGTCGTGGTGGCATCTAAAGTGCGGGAGGGTGTTGTCCATCTGATCCAGTCCTGTGGCCTGGGTGGCATGAAGCACAACACAGTGGTGATGGGCTGGCCGTATGGCTGGAGACAGAGTGAGGACCCTCGTGCCTGGAAAACTTTTATCAGTAAGAGTCTCACTGAAATACTGTTCGTACAACATTACACTTTAAAGGTCTAATCAGCCTTCCTATTAAATGACTACCACTCCAACTCAACTATGATACATACCTGTTAACATGCATAAGCATGTAGTTTTTACACTAGAATACTTGTGAACAGAGGCTACTCTCTTGATGTTCAAATACTTTCTGTGTTAGTTTTCAGCTATCTTTTACAGAATGTAAGGCATAAACACATTCACTTATGAAGTATTCATTTATACAGTACAGTTAACATTCACCCCTGCGTGTTTTGATCTCAATCAGACACAGTCCGCTGCACCACAGCTGCCCACCTGGCCCTAATGGTGCCCAAAAATGTGTCCTTCTACCCGAGCAACCATGAACGCTTCACAGACGGCAACATTGACGTGTGGTGGATTGTGCACGATGGAGGGATGCTAATGCTGCTGCCTTTCCTACTCAAACAGCATAAAGTGAGATGACAGATGTCTTGGAGTTTTATTCCAATGAGCTACTTTAGAATTTGTAAAAAATAATGTAGTTTTACTGCCTGTAGAATGGACGTGTTGAGAATGATTTTCACCTACAATAACACACTAAAGAAATTGTTAAAGGTGTGTTCAAAATTGTGAATATGATGATAAATTCATTTTAATGAGAATAAAAACTATACAAACTGTGAAATGGGATCATTCCAAACTTGCATGCTCTCCTCCAACAGTATTTGTTAGTTTTAGTTTTATGTTATTTCGGGCTTTCCTTTTGAAGAATGTTATTTTTATTTTGAAGTTTGTTTGCTGTTAGTAATTCTATGCATTTACATTTGCATTTTAGGTTTGGAGGAAATGCAGGATGCGCATCTTCACTGTAGCCCAGATGGATGACAACAGCATCCAGATGAAGAAAGATCTGGCCACGTTCCTTTACCAGCTGAGAATAGAGGCTGAGGTGGAGGTGGTGGAGATGGTGAGAATTCCTCTTACACGACTACTGAGCAAAAGTGAAGACTTAAATAGGGCCTTTTATGGCGAGAACAGCCCATAATAAATGCAACTCAGTCATAAAATACCAGATGTCAATAACAATAAAATGAAGCACAAGTTTGTTGTTTACCTCAAGATGCCATAAAAATGTTTGTTTCAAAGAAAATTTGAGTGCTAAAAAACACACCGCTTACCTTGAACATGAATCAATTCACTTTCATGGTCACTCTTGTAAATCTAACTGAAACAAATATGATGTTTGCATGTTAGCATGACAGTGACATCTCAGCATACACCTACGAGAGGACGTTAATGATGGAGCAGAGGTCCCAGATGTTGAGACAAATGAGGCTGTCCAGTGCAGAAAGACAGAGAGAGGTATGTTTTTGTCTTACGTCCATTCTAAATATAACCTGCTCAGCCTTAACTCCGTTAAATGCTGAGTAACAGTGTTTCATACATGTAGCATATTGACATACAGTATGGACCCTTATGATATTCCCATGGCACTCAACAGGCCCAGCTGGTTAAAGACAGACACTCTCTGGTGCGTATGGGAAGTCTGTACTCAGATGAGGAAGAGGAGGTGGTGGAGGCTCCTCCAGAGAAGGTCCAGATGACGTGGACAAGAGAGAAGTGTGAGGCTGAGAGGAGGAACAGGAACAATGCACCTGAGAACTTCAGAGAACTCATGAGCCTCAAACCGTGAGTCGCATTCAGTTTGCGTTCTTCTTCGCTGCCTCTCATTCAGCCAGTGATGCCTGCAACATTTAATGTGAAACCTTTCAACTCATTTTTCCCTTCCCATTGTGTATCTTTCTCGGTTTGGCACAGTGAGAGCTTGCTTTGAAATAGTCCAAATAACTCTATGTCTCTCTCCCCCTTGCTGCACTCCAGGGATCAGTCTAACGTGCGGCGAATGCACACGGCTGTGAAGCTAAATGAGGTAATAGTCAACAGGTCCCACGATGCCCGATTAGTGCTGCTCAACATGCCAGGGCCACCTCGAAACACAGATGGAGATGAGAACTGTATCCTTTGCCAATATGATCAAACACAAGGGGTCATTTGGGCTACAGTACTTACAGAGCTTGCAGGCTATTGTTTGGTTGCTTTCTTTAACCTGTGCGTCAGATATGGAGTTTCTGGAGGTATTGACTGAAGGTCTGGAAAGAGTGCTGCTGGTTCGAGGTGGAGGTCGAGAGGTTATCACCATCTACTCATGACCTGTTACTAGCTGCTACACAGGAGCATCGGCCTCAACAGAATACATTCCACCTCTGGACACCAGGCAGCTGTGCTCTGCTGCTAGACAGTTCCGGGTAGATGCATGAATTTGACACTTATTATGAAGTCTGGACTTTTGAGTACAAAAGAGGTTGATCCTATTCTTGTAGAATATTGGGACATATTGCTGTACATATCCACCTGTATGTTGCCATTCTTAACAAATGAAAGCTGTTACTTTTTCCCTCAGAAGTTAGTGCTGCCAAACACAAAGTTGAGACAAGCATTTCCTTATTTCTAGGTGACAGAGACCACCTCATATGCACTAAAGAACCTATATTTGACAATTTGGCAGACCGAACAATCCTTGTAGTACACACATGAAATGTTTTAACAGTGTGCCAGATTTTTATTCTCTTTACAGCTCTGTACTTTGGAAGCACAGCTCTATTTATTTATTTATTTTTTCAACATTTCCCCACTGAGGTTAAGAAAATGTTACTGTAGATAATGAATACAGTGCTTGCCATTGGTTGTGCTGTACACAGTAGGTGGCACAGACTCAAGTTTGTAAATGTGGATTCCAGAGACCATAAAGCAAGTTTTTAAAAAGAGTTATAATTTATGTTTTTTTTGACAGATTTTGTGTTGTTGATGAGAAAAAAAATGCATATGAATGACTTTTGAACTGTTTTTGCTGCAGACCCAAAAAGCTTATCTACACACAAAAAGGGGGCTTAATTTAAAGTAAAAGGTTTTTTTTATTCCTGCAATAGCTACTCATTGTATTTACATGCTTAAAATATTTTTCTGTATCCTAGTTTTCATTGTTAGTGGCAGAGACCATCATTCCCGCCCTGGATTAGAACTGCCTAACAACACTTACCTACAGCATGAGATTGTCTGGTTGTACGGACAATCAGATAGACCAGTTCTTCTTTCTGATGAAGAAGCTGCTCAATGAGTGTTTACTGTAGTATTAAACTGCACTTGATGTTACCACGGTAACCTGACTGAACTCTTAAGAAATACAATTACAACTTTCAGACCCTGTTTTGTGTCTTTTCAGGTGTTTTTCTAAGTATGATCAGTATTTCAGGCTATTAAACACTGCTTATTTCTATGTAGACTAAATGTTGTATAAAAGCCAACAGTGTTTTATAAAGGATAAACCATGATAAGGTGTGCAGTTATTAAAAACTAATCACACAATGCTAAGAATGTTCCTGATCTTCCCTTCACTTGAATCTTGATAAAAACATTTTCCCCCTTTCTTTTACAGAAAAACATAGCTTGGAGTGGATTATGTCACTTACCAGCGATCCAAATATGCATTTTTGCTAATAGCACTTTGCAATTAGTAATTTGCACTGCTGCACATCTTCACACTGCTGCTTTGACTAACTGCTGTTCTAAGATTTAGTGTCAGTCATATCTATGCACAAATATTGAGATGAGAAAAAGGCAACTTTCTGTTTGGCCAAAGGGCAGTTTAGTTAAAATATGGACTCTTTTGTACAGTCCAATCATATCTTATTATAGTGTAAAATTAAAAAAAAAGAAATCAGTTTCTAAACTGTTTACCTTAGCTAATCCTAACTTTTGTGACATCACATCCTACTCCCTGGTTAACAAAAGATTAAAAAGTCATTCACAAACAAAAACTGAAAATACAGATTTCAAACAACTAAAAGTGCCATCTCTGCAGTTTTATTTGGCAGTGTCATTATTCTCCTTCATGTCATAATTCTTCATAGAGATGGTGTCAGCACAGGTACAAGAAATTAATCAACAAAGTAAAGATCTGATAAATTAAATACATTCCAAACTGAATATGAAAAGTGCCTCTCAGGGGACTGGTCTTCTGTATTTCTTTATATGTGCATTGTCTTACTGCATATACAGAGACTGCCTTTTAAATTACCTCCCAAATTGAGCTACACATTGAATCCTTTTTTGTTTTGGTGGTAAGAAAGTGATTAATCTCCCCTTATCTTCACTGACCCGTGAAGTGCTGGGATGATCCATGAATAGTTACATCTCATTAAGATTTTCTTATTTACTTCAAAAATGATCCACTTTAAAAAAAAGAAGAAGGTGTAGCTGAATTGACTTTCTATATAATCATTCAATCAGAAATGGGCTGGAAAGCAGCAGAACAATGGCAAGGGTTAGCAGACCTTTTGGGCCATGATGGGCTGTAGACGAAAGAATCTGGTCAGAGGGCAGCCCACTCAGGTCCAGAGCTCTGAGGACCAGCCTGCAGGGGTTCTGCACCTCTGCTACAGGGATCTGGGCCTCACTGGGCCGGTTTACACTCAACTGATCACGGACCTGGGGGATATGCAAGGAGACAAGAGAAAGAGGTGATGTATATAAGACTTCAGCTACTGAAGTCATCTGTGCTACGATTTTATTTGAGAATATGTTCAAACTTGTAGTGCAAAGAAAGCATTTTATGTATAATATTATGTCATTCAAACTATTGATGAGCCTTAAAATGCACTTTGGACAAAAAAAGTTAAAATAAAAAGGCCATTCATTCTTGAAAACTCCATCATGAAATAAGATGGTTCACAACCATTTGTGTCAGGACAGGAAATTCCTTTTGTCTTAGGAAAAATGAAATATGTAGAGTGAAATAAATGATGTATACTAATGAAATAGTACACACTGAGGGCATTTTCTAAACACTCCTTTGACCAAGACATGGAGTGAAAATATGCCTTTCGATTACCTTCCCTCCTTTCATTTAACAGAGGAGGCTGTTCTTTGATAAAATATATATCGATCTTCTAGCTTACCCTCTCAACCTCCTCGAACACTCGCAAGAAGTTCCTTCGAAGGACATCAGCCAACTCATTCTCAGTCCAGTTCCTCTGCAGGAGTTCCTGGATGAGGGCGGGATACTTTGACACATCCTCCAACCCCTGAGGAAAGCTGTGAATGCAAAACACATTTTAATTCACAGACATTTATTTTCCGAAAGAAAACACTCATTCTGACAGCTCAGGTGTTAATGAATACATTACTTATCATCACAAATAGCAATAGTAATAACAAACACTTGGAAATTCAGTCCTTCAATATGATTTGTTTGGTGACATTCCTGTTTGGACTAAAATGTGTCTGCAGGGAACACAGAGATTCAATGCCCACCAATCAACAGTAAATCTACTGCAGCCGCCCTCTCTTTATGCCTGTTTGAAGTACAAATTTATTGATTTTTTCCATTTTTCAGCCTGCTGACAGCTGAGGCAGCCCAATTGTTGATATCATGACAGCCTAACAAAAGCACAAAATTGATCTGGTTCAACAACAACCTCTGAAATATTGCCTGGAGACAAGTGTGCACCCTTCTAAAGCTTTGTTTTATTTTAGTTTCTATGTGTGTATAATGCAAGTTTGTCTCTGAAGAAAACTACTCATCCTGTAGGATTTAGTATTTGCAAACAGTATGTCCATTTGAACCCATTTACACCTGGTACTAAAATACGATCTATATCTGGATAAGGAAAAACACATGTTGAAGCAAGATATAAATGCGTTGTGATTGGAACGTGATCAGATCTGACTGAACACATGTGATGGTAGTCTGGCTCGCATTGTGTTCAGATCTTAGGTCGGTGTAAATGCAGCCAGTCTGTACAATGCGCTGGTGATCATACACAGCACATAGGTATTTGTTTTTAACCAACATAAAATATAGGGTGTTGTTCAAATTTAGAGAATGAGCAATCTTGAGGTTGAAAAAGAAATGCCTCTGATTACTGATTACACAAGTACACTGAGGCAAGAAAGTGCTAAAGATGCATTATTCAACAGAATAATGCATTAAAAATACCAGTTGTGAATGGCTTGTTTTTTTTAGTGCTTCTACTTATCTCCATATAGTGTTTGTAAGGGAATATTTCTTACCTCACAGCACCGTCAAAGTCCCCTCCAATTCCGACTGACTCAGCTCCAATCACCCTCTTAATGTGATCAAAATGGTCTGTAAAACCCAGGTGGAATAATAAATCATCTGAGTGACAAGAAATAAGAACTAAAGATTCACTTCATGACTAAAAAAACACTCAACACTGATGCCTCACCAGCCACATGAGATATGTTGGCTTCATCCCTGCAGGAAATGAAATTGCTATGGAGATTCACCATGATCAACCCCCGGTTCTTTTTCTGAAACACAACACACAGGTGTCACTGCCAAGTCAAGCGAATAAGAAGAAATATGTAGGCAAGCATTGAGAGTGAAAATAAGATATGTATGAATCTGATTTTCAAACACAAGCAGCCTTTATGTTTGTCTCATTTAAGTCATTACTTGTCTAGGTGGATGTGGTAAACATCCGGTTTATATTTATCTTATCTCAAACACTAGGGAACCCTGTGCTGCAGCAAGTAGATTTCATGAGTATATGTGAAAATATCAGTCAACATGCTGTTTAATGTCAACTAGGGAAAGAATATTGCTAGGAGGGTTTCAAAAAACTGTGCCTCCACTCGTCCAATGGATGCTACTCATTTAAACACTGACGATGTGCAGTACACTGATCTTGGCAGTTTCCATTGGCAAGAAATACTGAAAACAATATCCTACGACCATTTACAAAGTAAGACGAGATAGAATTATATCTTTTAACATACATTACTGGTGGTTGTGTTCAGCAGAAACAGAGAGAAATTGACTGAATTCTTGTAACGTTGGAAAAATGATATAAAGCATGAGTGGTGAAGGAGATTCACATTATATTGGAAGCAAGCTGGACCCAAGCTGGAAAAATTAACAAGTCATTAATGAGCCAGCGTTAACAAGTAAAGCAGAATGAGGACACATATCAGTGGCTATGATATTGAGAGAAAGGCTGGGGAAACAACACGAGGGCACAACTTATGTTTATAGTTAGATTACTTAGTTAACACACGTTTGATTCTTTGATTATCAACCTTGTAATCAAGATAAAGCAGTTTACTGTACGTCTCACCCACAGCACAGTTTCAAATGTACAGTAAAAGTTGACAAAGGAATGGTGGCACACACACTTTGCTATGAGCTTTGGCTCATAAAAATCTTGTAATGTCTCATTCTAAGTGCTTACATTAGGCTGGAGGAAAAACACTCATGATTAGAGGCTTCTACCACGAAATGTTTTTTCCCCACCAGAATGTGAATCAGTCAATCATTTTAAGATGGAAACCCTGTACCACACAGTCAAGTGACTGCCAACAACAGCAGAAATACACCAAGTGCAGCTGATCTATTGTAGATTTTCAATTTCATCTAGTATGTCATCATCAGGCACTGATGTTTGTGCATTCATGTGTATGCGCGCATAGCCAGACGAGAGAGGAGACTGGTGGGAAGCAGGATATGGAACAATAACAAGTCAGGCATTAACTCGATTTCTTGATCCTGCAAATACACCCGAAGGATTTAGAATCAATTATAGTGACTGTTAATGGGCTGAAATAGAAGCGTTCGTTACTGGTGGAAATCTGTTCAGAAATTTTCCATCCTGGTGACAAACAAAAAAAGCTAACAATGAAAACATATTAGATGGTCTTTGTCAGAGGCATAAATAAAACTTATAATGAAAATAAATGAATCAGTGACTTGACTGATAAGCTATTCATTTAATCAAGCAACTACGCAAGCAATTAATCACTCTGTGAATTGGTTTTCTCACCAGCTCGTGCAGCAGCCAGTCAGGTACATTGCGGCCGTGGTCACAGATGGAGTAGGAAGATGAATGGCTAAAAATAACAGGAGCCTTGGAATGCTTCAGCACAGCCCAGGCTGTGTCCCAAGAAGTGTGGGAGAGGTCCACTATCATCCCCAGTCTGTTCATCTCCTCCACCACGGCCTGAAAAACACATTCAAAAAGCATTTAATTGGCCATTTACAGTATCATGGGAAGGAAGGAAGTCAATCCAGCTGACAACGGGATGGTTACACATTGGTGCATTTTAACACCCTCATGCAGATAGCCATCGAGGAAGTCCTATATTGCTGCTCCTAAGAGGGCCAGCTGAATAGGAAAAGCACAATAAAAAAGTCATAAAAGTTGTTTACATTGTACAACAGCTTTGCTGTAAAAAACAAATACATGTTAAAGGACTCACAAGTCCATTTTAGGTTACAGCAGCTTCTCTGTAAAGAGCCTCTGTCAAGAGAACACATGGCATGCATAGCATTAAGCAGCTTTAATAAGAAGGTGTCTCAAAGCTGATATAATCAGTATTTGGAATATGAGTATTTCCACTATGACAACCAAAGCTACTACTATTACTACTACTGCTGCCACTACCACCACTAGTAAAGATTAAAAGTGATGATAGGCAACAGTTTTCTTATGTTTGTTCATCAATACATAACACACAGATAACAGGGCTCACAGTCATCTTAAATACACAGCAAGTGTTATTTTCAAATAACTTCCCAAAAAGGGGCAGTCAAAATCAGCAGACATGCTGGCATACTGTTTTCTCTGGAATGTGAATAATGAAACAATCCTGTAGCGCAGTTGATACCGCTGAGGATTAAGCTTACCTCCCCAAAGTGTGTCAGGCTGTCGTTCTGTCTTTGAAAAACATTATAATGTTTTGAGGATGATTCAGCCCTGCATTGAAAAAGAATACTATCAACGCCACAAATTGTGCAAGTGTGTGCAAGTCACTACCAGGAAAATGCAAACCGTATCCAAATAGTGCTTCATGTATGAGATCTGAAATGGACTTCCAGAGACAGCACAAAATACAGGTTCATTTGCATAGAAGAAAAAAACACATTTGACATGTCCAGTCAGTCAACCCTATAAATAAATCCTTAATCTAAAGTTTAATCAGATTTTAAAATAGCAACAAAAAAGCTTATGGTAAAGCATAGTTCTATGCAGGTTTAAGCAAATAAACAACGTTTCTGGGATGTATCAATCATTCATAATATATGTCAATCAACGCATTCAGAATAAATGTCTGAATTACCAGGGTGTGTTGCAGATATGTGTGAGCGCCATGGAGCGGACCCCAAGCTGGTAAAACATCCGCAGGGTCGGCAGGCTGCTGTCAATGGAGTGGCCTCCCTCAATACTTATTAGGCAGGCTATCTTATGCCTCATCTTAGAAGTCTTCAGCTCTGCATTGATAGACACACACACGACACACACAGTATGCACAATATTCAAAGTGAATGCCTCCATCCAAGCCAACAGCTGTTAACTGTTAACTAGCTAACACAATGAATAATCCTGTCTCATGGGGAGCACTGAAAACACACAACAAATCAATTATTTTTATATTGTTATATTTACTCGTCATTCATCTCCAGAGTGGTTTTGTCCATAAATTGTCTGCAATCCCATCTTGAGTTGTACTTTACCCTGGGCAGATGTGACCAGCTCAAAGTCCTGGTACTCAGTGCACATGCGTCTGACTACATCTATTTGTTCCAGAGTCAGCCTCACAGCGTCCTTCTCCTGGGCCCCACACAGCACATAGACTGCAAACACCTGACAAAGGGACAGGGGTGTGACACAAGAGAACAGGAGACGCATTTAAGTTAATGACATGACTGTCATTCCATGTTTTAGCTTTCCCATACATTGTCCCTTCAGGTCCAAAATGTCAATGCTTGACAGTTCAAATGAAGTCAATGTGTGTTTCCACTGGGCTGCTCTCATGAGCAATCCACACTAAAACAGACCAGTGTCAGGAGTGAAAGACTGATTGAATAACATTACCTGAGCCTGCACATGGCCTGCTTGGAGGCGGGTGATGTCCGTAGCCACTTTGCTCACATTATGGAGGTCGATTTGGCTCAGCCGATTGTTGTGAAGTCTCCTCAGCTGGAGAGCGAGGTCATTATGACTGACAAATGGAGCGAGAGAGTGTAAGGAACAACACAACGGATGGAGAGGCATTCTAATTGGATTCCATTCATTTATTTGCATGAGTGTAACTTGTGTGTAGGCAAGACAAGAAACATCCTTTACCCATCAATAAGAGGATATCTGGACATCAAGTCATGTACCCTATCTCTTTGAGAGTATCCGCATATTAAACTACACAGAGAGGACAGTACCACCAGATGCCTGAGGGACTTCATCCAGAAGCTGCTTGACACACTTATTACAGTTTTCCTTAAGGGCATATTCTGAAGAGAGAAAATACAACAGTACATTGCAATTATCTGATAACAAAAGAATCACAGCTGCATGGTCACCACACACACACACACACACACACACACACACACACACACACACACACGCACACACACTATAAGCCATATTGATAACACCGACTATTTTAGATTTTTAATTAATTTTGGAAGAAAACAAATATGATAGGACAGATAAGTCTCTTTTGGAGTATTACAGAAAAAAATATTGAAATATTACAGTGACAGCTAGATAATCAAACAAACAAACAAACAAACAAACAAACAAAACATGACAGTATCATTAGAAACTCACTGCACTCACTGCTTAGTGCAGCATCTCTCACATTTACTTTGAAAACACTGTAACTATGATTAACTTAAAACGGCCCGGGATATGATGGGGCCGTGTTTTCTAACAGACTATTAAAAATATTTTGACGTGTTAGCTCATTTGAAAGTTAATTTATGAAAAAAAAAAAAAAAAAAAAAAAAAAAAAAGAGCCCACTGGACAATAAAACTATAAACTATAAATCCTCGTTTCCAATGACAGTTTTCATTTATGCAATTGCGGGAACCAATTTTAATTAAACAACAATAGACTTACCTGCCAGATCGTTTACAGGCAACTTGTTGACCACCTTGTTGAACAACCGCACACAAGCCGAAGGCTTACGAACTTTCCAGCTCTCTGTGCAGTCAAATGCAGAGCAAACCTAAACAAAACCGCTACATGCGCTGGGAGCTGCATTCAGGACCTGTCGGACAATTTTATTAACATATAGAATAGGAATTCCACCGCGAATAGCCAACGAATAAAGATGACATGATGCTGAAGCAATAGCAAGAATGTTACAGATTTCATGGACTTCTGGACTAACTTCTGCCATGCGTCCTTATCGTTCCTTCTTCACTTTCAAAGCGCAAGACATTTGTTAGTATTGCAGTGAGTGTAACTATTTATAGTTACAAAGGTTCAAGTGAACAATGACAATAGGGAAAACAATCAAATTAGGTTTTACATGTTTATTTATCTACATGTCTACTTGTTTACGACTTACTATTATTTAACCGCGTTGCGTCTCTGGGAGATAGAAACTCCCGAGGAGCAACTGAACGCACCATTGAGAACTGTGGACTTGATGCTGCCATCTGTTGGCCAAATCATGTAACCATAAAAGACTCAGGCAAAAGGTCTAGATCTGCCTCCAAGCAATCAGCGGTTTTACATTGTACACGTTTGTACTGATGATTATCATTCTTATCACTAAGCTACCAGTTTTATGCCTTGTAAGATTAATTATTCGTTAATAGAGGTTGAACACCTATCACCTTCAAAAGCCACTCTATAGAGATACTGTCTTGATTTCCTGACCGCTTCCGGTTATGTCAGAGAAAACATTTTATCGGCAGAAAAATGGTGGGCGGAAGTGACATCTAATGGACGCGAGGCTCTGGAAAATGGCAAAAGTAAGTCGAAAGAAAATTATAAGCACCCATATCTGAAAATATTGTAGGGAACAAAGATTGATGTACTAAATACATTTACTAAAAACAAGTTTGCTTATGTCCACAAACTAGCTCGCTGTGTGTTCACGTTTAGTCACTGTCATTGTTTGGATGGAGCTTGCATGTTTGGAAACCAGTTAAAGTTTTCAACTCTTTTTTTCATACAGCATGTCGAACATTTTTGTAACAGCTGAACTGAGGAACATTTGAAGAATGTGAAACACATCAGAATGGGTAAGTCTTGTTAAGCAAAGTAATGAGAGTAAATTGATTTGAGCGGTGTGTGGGTCCATGCTGTGTTTTGTTGTTGCAGAGGCTGACTGGATTCTCTGGAATCTCTGCATGTTTACATTTAAATGGTTTTGTTATGTGTCTTGTATTGTGTCAATTTAATGTTGCATGTGTGTTGTAGAGCTCATTGGGCACTTGTGTATGAGGGTGGGCTGGTTGTGGACATCTGACCAGCGATCAGCAGTTTAACTGGTGGATTTTAAATGTATCTCCTTTTTGGTTTGTATCTGTTTTTAGGAATCGTATGATTTTGATTTGTTTGTTGCCAGTGAGTCTTGAATTATTTTTCTCTCTGTGGCTAGTGGGTAATGTATCCTGGTTGGTTGGACCTAGTCCTTGGTGTTTGATTTGACTTGTTTGCTGAAAAATGGAGGATCTGCAGGCTGTGCTACGGGCCCTTAAACAGAGGATATTAGGAGAGGGTTGAAACCTTGACAGTATGGTTGCAACAGTGTGGATCTTCTCTTGGATTCAGTTCCCCTGCTTGGAGACAACAGGAAAGATCATCAGGTGGAACTGGTGATAGACCTGGTCCCATGTCTGAAGACTGTGTTATTTCTTAAAAGAGCCAAGAAATGTTGTGTTTTCGTTAAGGGTCCTGTGCTGCATTCTGTGAATGACTGAATTAAATAAACTCAGTTTTGAATTACCGCCATTTTGCAGATACTGGGAGGGCTTTGTACATGTCTGGTCATTTGGGTGGGGAAACCAGACATGAGGTAAAATACTGGTCATTGACAGAAAAGAGATGCAATGCGCATTCTGAAAATTCTCAATTATGTTCATTCCAGTTCAATTTTATTTATATTGCACCAAATCACAACAGAAGTTGTCTCAGGAGACTTTGCATACAGAGCAGGTATGGCCCATACTCTTAATCTACCAACCAACAGACCAACAATTCCCTCATGAGCAAGCACCTGGCGATAGTGGCAAGGAAACACTTCCTTTTATCAGACAGAAACCTCAAGTAGAACCAGGTGGGCGGCCACCTGCCTCAACCAGTATGTGGGTAGCCCTCTTCCCTGATCAGGTTGAAAAAAAACAGTTTATCGATGTGAAGCAGTGAGAAGCAGAATTCATTCATGAGTATTTGCATGTACTTAGGGCTATTGATTAATTGATATCAGTCATTGTGACATCATGCAGAGTAATACTTTGCTTTACACCATCAAATTGTAGAGAATGTTTGTGACTATGCAGAGAGCAAAAAAAAAAAAAGAAGAAAAGTTATTGGGCAGAAGCAATATGGTGACATCGTGGGTGGTCAGAACTGGCAGGTTGCAAGATTGTGTGAAATGGGGGTGGATGCTGTTAGTTGTGTTTTTTGGTAGTGGTGTTGAATGTAGGTTGTGTAGATGTGAACCTTGAGCCTCAAACCCAGCTTGGCTCTTAACATACTGCGGATGTTGTGTCCTCTGGTACTGCTTCTGGTTTGTTCGAGCATGTCAGGGGTCAGGAAGAGCAGGTTTTGTTGTGTGAACAGGCTGGTGGGATTGACAACTTTGGTACCTGAAACTGGAGGAAAATTCAGAGATGATCCGATTGCCAGCAAATAAAGCGTTCAGTGATAATAATCCATTGAGTCACGTGAACACTGCAAAGCTTGTTGCTGTGATGGGTGTCTGAACTTGCGCAATTTGACTTACAGATTATGTATAGTCCTCGTAGCCTGAATGCAGGAGTAGATTCTGTTTCATGGTTGTGGAGCAAATTTTTTAGATAACCCTCAATATTCTATCGAAGTCACACTGGCTCCCAGCATGCTTCCACATCTACCTTTCCTTCCTTTTACATGGCTGTGTTGACAAGTCCTCAGTGGGTAGATTCTGTAATGTCATCTTTCCAAACATACTGGCTGAGAGGTGTGAAGCCTTGTTGGGTTGCAGAAATATCAAAAGATAGCTGAACACAGAGAGTTCCTTACTCACATGCATACATATCATGGATATCAAGGTGCTAAAAGGACATTCAGATTGGGTTGAAGTCGTTGTTATTAGCTGGGTGTGATCGAGGGTTTTGAGAATTTTTGTAGGACTTGTAAACATTGCATTGTGCCCTGAGCACCACAGCCAAGGGTGCTCATAGCATTATGGAGTTTATTGGCCTTTATGCTTGAACTTCAGGCCGGGAACAAGATTTTACGGTAAGGATGCATTATCTCTACAAATGCTAACCAAGTTTTCATACATGTTGTACAGTATTTGCATAGAAGAGGTCCTAATAGTTTCTATGAGTAGTGATGGGAATTGTGAATGCATTAGCTGTTAATGTGTTTGTCATAATTGTTTTTTTTTTGGTTGAGTGGTACTTTGGTTTACTTTGGAGAGAGGAAAGCTTTTATATGTGGTGTGTAAATACTGTGTGTTCTATGAATGCATTGTAACAGACTTAATATGTGGACTTTTAGGACTGCATGTAACGTGAAACAAGGGTGGCAACCATGTGGCATGTGGTATATTAGTTCCCCACGTATGGATAAAGGTGTGGTAGTCATCACATCTGTTGCTGCAGCACTTGTAGCATACACTTATTGCTGCTTGAGATCCTAAGTCCTTTGGTGTTCGTGCAAGAGTAAATACATTCAAGCACCACTCCACTGGAGCAGCACCTGGTCAGATTACTTTGCTTTGCCTTAACAAGAATCATTCCTGGAAAGATGTATCTGATACTGTGAACTGCAACTTACAATGTAGCCTGAATACCAAGGTTCAGACCACTGAATATTACCTGTGCTTTTACATGCTTTCAAACTTAAAATGTGTTTGTGCTTAATGAATCCAGGCCAGATTGCACAAAATGTGAATGAGTCTGGTGCTGATGGGGAGCATCAGGGTGCCACAAATGAATTTCAATTAATTTCAGTGGGAAGATAGGAAGCCTGATTCTGTAGTCCACCCACTGAGATTTGGCCTTGTAGTCTGTAATGAGGAGAGTGATTCGGCTCTGATTGGAGCACCCTACTGCTTCAATGGAGTAATCACAACTGTGTTGATATTAGTCTACCAATCCTCCTACTGTGCAGAGTGGATCCCCAGCTGACACTGTTTGAATTCAAATTAACCAAATCATTTAGTCATATTGTCGACCTTGGTGTGGAATGTGACTGGCAATATACAAGATAAAAATCCCTCATGTTCAAAACAGAGTTTTGAAAGATTGCTGAGGAAATTTAAGCCAAATTCTTGCCATGAGTGTTGCTGGTTGCTGTTTTTGTTTTAAATAATGTGGTGGAAAGTATGGGTGCAGGACTCAGGTCACTATCAGGTGAACCAATCGAGAAAATCGATTTTCTAAATAATGATGTTTTTCTTTAAACCCTCTAATGAAACTGAGATAGCTTTACAGAGAAGCACTTTGAATGACCATGAAGAAAAATAGGACTCAATTAGAAAATGCCACTGAACGTTGAAAATGATAATTGTGCTCTGTAGAATGTATTATTGTAGCGTAAAATACTCCACTTGCCATGTTGTTAGGTGTCTATATTTGTGGTCAACTTGGACACTGCTGAACTTCAAACAGAACACCAGTTCTTCATCTGCAATAGGGAATCTGTGATCCTAAATGTTGTCTTTCTTCCAGTCTGTCTTGGTAGGCTGCAGTTGCCTATCTGGATATCTGTCTCTCTAGCTAGCTCGATGGGTAGCGTTATTTATTCCAAAGGGAAATCCCTGTATTACAGCAGCTACTTCACATAAATCCCCAAAGCAAATGAGTGTTTAATTTTATATTTTGGTCATCATATAGTAAGTAAAATACAATTTAAAAATATAATAAAACAATGAAAACTGACCCCAAAAATTCTAGTATGAAGCAAAAAAACTACTGCGTATTCTTCAAAGTAGGACTGTCTGTAGGGAGATGTTTAGTCCCTTGCTGTTCCAAGGGTAAGATGCTTAAGAAAACCATGGTGCCTTCTTTTCAGTGATCATATTGATCGCACTGGAATGGGGCATCCAATTACACCGATAACACCGAGAAGCAGCAGCTGTTCATCACTCTATCAGTACTGAGAAGACTGAAGAATGTTAATATGCAACCCAAGGGCACTTCACATTATACCCGCCTTTTTTTTCATCTGAAGACAGCCAGTATTTTAGAGCAGTATAGCCACCATTTTAATCACAGTAGAATTACAGTACATTTTCCCCACATGTACACATTTTTACCTTCGGGGTCAGAGGGCAAAGGTCAGACAAACCAGAGGGGCTCCTCATTTCTGCCTCACCATTAAAGTGTTTATTTTGCTTTTCCCCCGTGTCTGAACTGTCCCACCTCCACCTTTTACTGGGCATTACTGAAATAGAACAAAGCTAATCTTTGCTGGTGCAGACATAAGCTTCAGCATTGTGTGTGGGCGTGGGGGGTTATTCATTCTCCATTTCACAAATATGAGTCTGTAAGTGTAGCCTCTCCTGTTTCTCATTGCCTTGTAGAGGAGACTCTACAGTGTATATTATGAGTGCTTTTCATTGTATTCCTCAACTTCTTTAAGCTAATTGAGTTTGAAGTCCTCTCATTATTGCGAGCGAGAGGGAATGATGATAAAATGGTAGAATGTAGTCTTTACACTTGTTGAAATTGAAGTAAGATAAAAAGCAACATTTCAATAGGCTAGCATTGAGTTTGCCATTAAACAATAAAAAAATAAAACTGCCAACAGCTCCCATTTGCTTGTTGTAAATGCTGTGTTATAAAAACACGATTGCAGATATCAATCTATTCTGTGACCATTTTGCTCTGTTGTGCAGACTTTCTAGAGCACAGGACCAGAGATGCCTTTCAAATATATTCCAATAATCACGCCTCTGAGCAAAGAGATGTATCTTTTCCTGCATTTGACTTTGAACTTATTTGTCCACCAGAGGGCAGCAGCAGTCAGAACAAACTCCTGATGGTTTTCTTTCAGCCCATCCCTCATTAAAGAAAATCAATCAAATACCTATATAATACCCAGAACTCACAGATGCATGCACATTACTTAATACATAAAAACATGCAAAAATGATGTAAAGAGTCTGATAAAGTCTTACAAAAAGAAAATGTAATCATGTCTCATTTTGCTTTTGAATTCTAGCAGCGTAAGGCAGCTGTCACAATATCTCTGTGTTAGTAACCACTAAGTCATAGGTGATGGGTTTTTTTTTTTGTATCTTTATATTATTGTAAATACAGTGTGCCCTCATTTTCTATGAGGGCTTTTGAAAGAATGCTGAAGACATTTTGGTTTCTGAACTTCTCATTTCTTTTGCCCTGGATTCTGGCAGCCCTGTAGTCAGTGTTCATTATCTGCTCTTACAGCTTTGACTTCAGCACAGCAATTACATCCTCAGCTGCACTGATTAATCCAACATGGAGGCATTTCACAAAATGGTTTTGAAAAGACATTTCCAGACACTTACCAGGGAGTAGCTGTGGCACGGCTTGTTTATGCAGATAGACCACAGCCAGTCATATTGCAATAAGATGTTTTCAATGGCTGCTTAAGTGTTCTCTTAACCTCTAGTGTACACTGTGCACAAAACAATAGACTGCTCGGAAAGTGATTAATTTCATCAATTTTACTACCCACATAAAATGGAGGTCTGTCTGATGTCATGTTTGGGTAGTGTATGTTTTTCTATTGTTGAACATATTCCCTCTCTGGCCATTCGTTAATATGTCTCTTCTGCTCTCTGCTTAACTGCTTAACCTTCCATTCTCTCCTGACAATCACATAATCAATCACTGTCCCATTACTTGACAAGGCAGACAAAGAGAGTGTATGAGTGAGAAAAACCTTTGGCCTGTCTCGACAAGCAAGAGGAATGTCGACTTCAGAGAGCTAACACAGGCAGAAAACATAGGCCCAGTAAATATTCAATTTAAAGGATTCCCAGATAAGGCGAGTTGAAAAATTGAGGCAGCACCCATTCTTCTAGATAAGAGAAGACGGAGCCATCTGGAGGCTGGGAGATAGCGAACTCCCACACCATCCCAGAGACCTCACTCTCATCTGCTGCAGCGGCAGAGACGGGAAAAATAGAGTGCCAACACTTTCATTATGTTAACTTCAAAGTGAATTTATTCACATTCAGCGCATGTAGTTATTGGCTTTGGTAAACAGAAGGTTATTGTTGTGTCCGCCATAACCGATAACTTTGATCGGTCAGTCTTACACCTCAACATTATGTTCTTTAATAGTAATTTAAAAACTGAAGTACCATATGCATGTGTCTTTGTGGGTGTTTTTGTGTTTTGTGTTTTTGTGTGTGTGTGTGTGTATATATATATATATATTTAACTATTTTGTAAGGTATTGTTGAATTTCTAAGTAAATATACTCATTCTCTGCATTACCATTTTGAAGTAATCATTCAAAAATAATCCGGTTTGTTCTTTAACATCGCATCCATTCTATTGTAACATACATACACACTGGGGGAAAAAGGGCATCACTAGTCTCTAACAGAGTTTCACCCACTTTAGAAAAATATATGTCTAACCCAAATTGTCTGCTATGCAGGTATGGGTGATTTGATCAGTGATCAAGATTTTACCTTTGTACCGCTTTCTGTTAACTGGCCTGTTTCTTAGAAAGAGTAGGTGCTTTTGTGATTCCATGCACTCGTTTTAAATATACTGTATAGCACAAGGTAAACCAAAGGCCCGTATCTCTTCCAAATCCACCTTGAGTGCATCTTTGAAAACAAACATTATTAGCAAAATGGACACTCGGCTTGTGAATAACCTTGTCCACATTCTTATAATGCAGTTTGCTGACTCCTCCACCATGCTATTTCGTGCCAGCCACATTGGATTTAGCTCTGGCATAATGCTTTTGTCAGTATGTTTTATCTGTTCTCTCACTCAGGTACGCTGTGCCGTTATCCCTAATTACCCCCACCACATTTTGTACTGGGCCGAAAATTCTTAATGCTTGATAACAGATGCAGGTCGATTTGAAATTTACTTATAGCGGCATTATCTTTTTGACCTGCATCGGAGACTCACTGTCCCATAGGCTCTTGGGTGAAAGCTGTTAACTCCGTGATAACAACGACACGAAGTGATAACCTTCCAGCAGTCTTGAGGACACACAGTTTGCTACATATGTGCTGTATTGCAGGCACAGCATTTCTTATTCAACCTTGGGTGCTCTGCTTTGCTCTGATTCATTTAATGGGATCGACAGGGAGGTTAATCACTACGTCCGCTATAGGCTGCTAAAGGTCTAGCTGACCACAATATGAAATATTGTGATTTGTATTCCTTTGAATGGTGAATTTGAACGCTAATGCCATGGGGCTGAACTCGCCTTTTTTTTCTCAATTTTAAGCTGTAGCAGAATTGTCTCCCCAGGTAGGAGTCACTTTGATTAATTTACTTTAGGAGGCCGACATCTGCGTTTGCAGATTTTCATTAAGATCAACAGTAAAAGCTTCAGACAAGGTTACACTTGTCTAAGTTATTATCCCCAGAAGACATGGCTGATTAAGTGGAAAAAGTTCTTCAGTATTCAGACAAAATAATTCTCAGGAAGGTTTATTTTGTTTGTCTTGTTTGCTACAACTTTATGTTGAAATTTATGTTGAAATCTTTAATCCATAAAATTCAACACATACGCTTCCAGCTGTTTTTTTTTTTTTTTTTTCTAACACAGTGCATTCTGCTTGCAGTTGAATTTTGATCCAATTGCCATAGATGTCTGTGGCAGCCAGTTAAGCTCCAGCAATTACTCAGAGGTACCTTTTTTGCAACTAAAATAGTATTTAAATGGTGTGAAAATGCAGAGAGGCAATGCATAAAAAACGTCAACTGGAGAAAGTCTGCAGCCGTTTCATTTATTATGTCAGTAAACTACAAGTGTGCAGTATTTCTGTGAAAAGTTGTCTCTTTTCAGACCACGTCATTCAGCACATTATTTTGCTGAGAAGTGGTAGAATAAAGTGTAAGAGGCAGAACGTAGTATACAATAACTATGTTGGTTGGGGAGGCCTTTTGGCTGAAAGAGAAGAAGTATAGCGTGTTTCCTTGGGTTCACATTTTGCAGGAACCGTGTAGTGTGAAGCTCTGTCAAGCCCAGTTTTAATCCTTTTCTCCACTGTGTTGTGTGATGTTATGCTGTTATCTTAATGATAATCTGTGCCTGTATTTCTGCCCTAGGCATATCTGTCAGACTGGGTTGGTTTAGGAGCTGTGCCTTATCAACAGCTTTGTCATTAAATCAGCTTTTTCTACAGACAAATTTCACTGCAGTTATTCTTATCAAAACATCAGCACACTGTGATTTTCTGTTCAATCAGAGCTTTGCAAATTCAATGATGTGTGAGTAAAAAAGATGAAATACAGAACAAAATTTCCATTGGGGAAAAAAACAATTTATTTAATTTTGTTTTCATGAGATTTAATAATCAGACAAATAGAATTGGTATGTTTTGCATTTGTCATACCATCAATGGCTTTAAGCTGTTTTTATTTTATGTCCTTGTGTGTTTTAAAGGCTACACTTAAGAACATGGAAGAATAGAGATGATTGTATCGTGATGCTCATAAATGATTTTGTCCACAGGCTGTGGATAGTTTACTGCAAGCAGGAATCTGGAACCTGTGCTTTTCATGGCTTTTCTTTGTCAGTGTGAAATGGGATGTGAATCTGTTAAAGATTTTATAGCATGGTAGCACACATCATCACAGGTTTGTGGATGTGAGAGACCATGTTGGACGTGCCGTGAAACACATCCCTTAAATGCTGTATGTATAGAGGCAAGCTTTTAGGTCCCAGTCAAACTGACCTCTGGAGGCTGGAATTGGTACTCAGTTCTTCTGAGAAAGCACTGTTCTGTCTGAGTGAGTGTTCTGATTGTCTCAGCATTGTGCTTGAGTGGAGGGCAGCGCCAAATGAACTCCTCTGATTCAATCCTCTCCACTGTTTGACACCAGTTCAGCCAGTCAGTGAGGAGGGTGGACTGAGACTCCTTCCCCCAAACACACTCTCTTACATTGAGGGAAATCGCTGTATGGCAAAGGTCCAAGAGGTCTCTTGCATGCTGTCTGCGAGGAAGATTCAACACTTTCTTTCTCCTCCCACAATGCACTGAGAGTCTCTGGAGGCTGATAGCCTGGTTCCTGGGGATCCAGCGGGTCTTTGGAAAGAAGAATGCTGATGGAGGGCACAGTCCTGTGCACCGTCATCTCAGACGTCCCCCCTTCAGTACTCTCCCACACCTCTTTCACCACCTTGTACTGCAGTTTGGTCAGCTGGTGCAGAGAGCCCACTTTTCGTTTCATGATTTCAGCACAGGTGATGGTCTTTGTGACCGCACGGCCTGACCCAGTGAAGACCACCTGCCTCAGCCCACCACCACTCACAGCTCCCCCATTTACACCCTTCTCTCCCTGCATCCTCGCCATGGCAAATCCCATTAAGTTACGGATCTTACTTCCCTCCTTCACGCGCATCTCCAGCACCCCAGAGGCCAGTCCTGGAAAGGGACAGGGGCTATCCTCTTCAGTTCGGCAGACTTTCTTGAAGCCTTCTTGCCCGAGTTTGAGTGCAGGGGGGGGGGCTGGTGATGGTGTCAGCGGGCTGGAAACATTGTTCACCACTGCTGGCTGGCCAAAATTACTGTACGTTTGATCCTGGTAGACAGAGCAGGTCCCTGGGGTTACCCCATTCTCCATTTGGATCGGTGTGTTCACCTCCAGTCCAGGGTGGGGCCTGACGGCATCTCTGGTAATGTACTGGTTCTGGCCACTGACCACTCTGCACCCTGTGAACATTTCTTCTGTCCTCAATGCTCCACCACAATGTTAGTCCAGACACACACTTCCCCAACATGGAAAACAGCACATCATTTTCTTATGCATGTGGCACTTTTCTCTCCCTCCAGTCAACAGCTGTAAAGTTTCAAGACTTCATATAAGAAATATTACCCGCTCCCCAAGAGCACTATCAATGAAGTCTTTAATGCTCCCTCTCCGAAGGAGCTGGAGAAATAAGATAAACGCCTGGCTGGTGAATTAAGAGCACTGTCGGGACCATTCAAGATGTTCTTTAAAGAGCATCTCAATTTCATACCACAAATGGCTATTTGGAAAGTGCTCTGGAGATGGATAAAAAAAATAATAGAAAACGAAGCTAAATTACCCTCTGTCCTTCGTTTATATGTATTTCATATGGTGCTTTTATCCTTAATAGCTGCAAAAGATATGGAGTTCTTTGTTGATTCTTCTTTAACAAAACTTTTCTAAAGAGAAACTAAAGCTCGTATTAAGACTCCACCTTTTTCTTAGCGATCCAGTCCAGCGTTGTTCATTTTGATCTGCTGATCATGTCGACTTCAACTCAAAATTGACCTCTTGGATTGTCCAGCTGTTCCACCTCCTGTATTGGACCTCTGGCTGATTTACTCCAGCTTGAGTAGGTCCGCGTCTCCCCTCCTTTTGCTCATCTGGGCATCCACTGTAGTTGAGGCCAGGGTTGCATGGAGGTCTGCATCTGGGGTGTCCTCCCTAGAGCTCTGTCTTGTCTCCAGTGATGCTCTGGGAAGTCTATTCTGTTCTCCACAAAGAGACATAAGGGACAGGAGCTGCCTCACAAATGCTCACAGGAGGAGTGTCTGTGTGGTTGAGGGGGAGCATGAGGGAAAGGGGAGACAGCCCTCTTAAAGGCGCAGGTCTTTTCATCTTTTAGATGAACACCCTCCCCTCCACAACTGAAGCCTGCTATCTGAGGAAAAAGAGAAGGGCAGGGCTACTGTGTCCCTTTAAAACCTAGAACGCAGAGCCCCGGCAACTTTGTCAATCTCTTTAGAGGACGTTCCAGTGTTCAATGTACATGACTGATTAAACCTGAGTTCTGAAATAGAGACTCAGTCAACCTTTAAAAATGCATTTTCAGCTACGAAACAATGAATTAAATTAGCTCTGTTAAAATTGAAAACATCCTTCAAAGAGCCACTGAAAGTCAGCAGCATTAAATTGCACTGTACTTAGCCTTTATCCTATTAGATGTTTGTGACCATTACAATTTACATAATGCAGCATTAATAGCTTCATTGTTGAGGCAATCAAGTGGCGCAGTAAGAACGCCTGTCTCTTAATGCTTGGATTGTTATATTGTTCCAAGACTGGAGAGCCCTTGTGATCAAGGACACAAGAACCACAAAAAGCATAGAGGCATGACTTCCATGTTCAAGGTGCTATATTAATTGTGACTGTCTTCATTAGTGTGGTGTATCTGTACAGGTGAGGAGATGGGGCTGACAGGTGGGGTAATAAGCATCTTAATGGGCTTTCCATCACCAGTGGGGGGCGCTGGCTTGCTCCCTTCTGCACAGTCAGGCCCAGACAGCTGTGACATCGTCCTGTTCAGCCCAGTCTCCTGGTCGACAGGTGGATTTGTTTTTGTGTGTGACTGACAGATGGGAGAATAGGTAAAGACAGCCCGCTGAGGCTGAACCTATGAGGCCAACAGACAGAGGCAGACAAGTCCTAACTACTCTCTGCTCAGTATATTCCATGGTGCACAGTAGCACACAGACAGTATAAACTCACTGTGGCTCAGCCCAGTCCTTACTGTGAAGCTAATTCACAGTGGCATGTGTATTATATTGGATCCCTATAGTAATCAAGGAAAAAATAAGGAAAAGCCCCCACACATCCAGCTCCAACTGGCAAAGTGGATGTCTTTGTGAATGTCTTTTATTAGCGGAGTTTGAATGGGAATCATCTGTGAGGAATCAATAGATTGATTGGATTCATGGAGTGATTAAGTTTTTTTTTTTTTTTTCTAAGTTGCGGGGTGTATGGAGAGGGAGAGCTATTTATCTCCGCTGGAACCATTCCAGACACTGCAGGAGACGTAGTAACAAATATCTGTCTTTTTCTTGCCTTTTTTGTAAGCTAAAAAGAAAATGGGAGAGCGGGGAAGACGGGGGAGAAGGGAGGGTCTGTGGCGCTCACCACCAAAGTGATCATTCTGTTGTTTGGGAGAAATTACCCTCATCAGTCATACAGAGATGCACAGTTGCCTAAGGGAATCTGGTAATGTTACTGCATAATACACTGTGTTTGTGTGTGTGTGTGTGTGTGTGTGTGTGTGTGTGTGTGTGTGTGTGTGTGTGTGTGTGTGTGTGTGTGTGTGTGTGTGTTCAGAGTTAGAGCGAGAGGAGGCAAGAAAGCACCGCAAGAGGGCAGGGGGTAAAAGAAGTCTGATTTAACCACAGAGGTTAAAATTGATGATAAAAGCAGCTCTGTAATCATCCCTCCTTACTACATGATGTTGGCACATAATTTATTGCTCCTCAGTTTAACTTTAGGAACCTGTTTGCTGGCGGGAACGTGATAGATTAAGCAATTCAGCTTGTGAGAAAAAATGCAGGGCTCTGAGGAAAGTGTCTTCAGACACATATTCACAACTTTTTCTGTCTCCATCAGAGACAAAACTGTTCTCCAGATGGCTAAATAATACCATCAGGGCTTTGCAAAAGTGCCGTGTATTGACCTTTTTGAGCAGAGCGCTTTTTTCCTTTAAGTGGCTTCATTTAATGATGGGTAGAGGCGGCGGCGCTCACGCTTGGTCACTCACTCCTTCCCACCTCCTCCACAGAGCTGGCCTCTGCTCCTGTAGCTCTCTAAGCACTTACTCCACACTTTATCTGACCTTGGTTGGCATCTGTGACAGTCTAGGCATTCTCTCCCGCACGCTCACTTCCCTGTCTTCATTCAACAACCACCCTCGGCTTTCACTCCTGCCCACCAGAATTTAAGTAAAGAAAAACCATTTATTCCCAAACACTGTGACAAATAGTAGTGCTTGTGTCTTGCTCCCGTCCCTGTTTGCTATGTACTTCAGATGTCTGAAGTGGTTGCTGTTATGAATTGTGGGGCCGTCCCTTTGTTGTTTGTTGCAGCACTGCAGACTCTAGTTGTGGAGGGGCTTGTTGTGCTGTTGTCAGGGCTGCACATAAGCGCGGTGCCTCACTGTGACAGCCGGTCGCTCACTTTACGTTAACCGCAAGTGTTTTCACGGTCATCAACCAATGGTGGCCTGGAGGCTGTCATTTCACTCTGTGTGGAGCTCGCCCGCGGCTTGGTTCTGCCCCACAAACTCACAGCCGGCCCTGGTGGGGGGACAGAGCAACACACACACGCATATGCACACACTTATAGACACTCACACGCCCACTGGATGGGCACACACACACACACAAAAAAAACTATATGCTCAGCATAAGGCAGGCTGTTGGAGCAATTACAGAAACATGGCAGAACACGATGAAGCAGGCCCCACTATCAGAAGGGAAATAGAGTGAGCAGAGAAAAAATGATGACGCCATTAATAACAGGGAGGCTCAGAGGCTCGGAGGGAGGTGGGGGTGGATGACCCTCTCTGTGATTTCCCTGTGACAGCACTTTGAGGTACAAATGGTTGTGTTTGTATTAGTTTAGATGGGAGTGTTTTTCCATCAAAGGCAAAATAAATAAATAAATAAAACTACGCTGGTATGATATACCAAATGATGCGAAGTGATGTTTTCCTGTCACTCATGCATCCATTATTTTGCTAAATGACAGGTCAGACTTCCTTATTCTCTTTTTGTGCATCACCATCTTAAGCTATTCATACACGTCTCTTCTCCTCCAGCCGCTGCTTTCCTCTCAGCACTGCAATGCAGATGTGTCTCGCACAGCGGCAGGAAACTTTCATTGAAGATGCTTGTGAAAGTGGAACATGAGAGAGTGGAGAGTGGGACATGAAAAAGATGGAGCCAAAGCTGGAAGGGGACAGAAGTGGTTGGAATATATGCAATGCTACCAGAAGTAATATAGAAATAAAGTTTCTGCAGTTGGAAACAGCGAGCATTGCGAAGTGAGACAGTGAAAGCATATGGTAGACTAAAAAAAACAAAAAAACAGACATGGTAACTTTTGATTTATGAGGCCTGTCAACGGAAGTGATGTCTTTAGCTTCATCAACTTAACAGCTTCACAAAGCTATCACAAAACCTAACAAATGTTTTGATGTTTCTGAAGCCCCGCAGTGATAAAAAAGGGTTGCATTTTTTGGTTTTACGTTAAATTGAATTGGGCGGAGCTGAGCCCTGCTGATCTATGCTTTTAGGTGGATTATTGCGCACACTTTGATTAACGGCACTGTCTCTAATTTAAATTGGCAGCAGCGGTTGATAATCACATTTGCATTTGGTGCCTCTGTTTTGTCTGGCCTCAGGCTAAAAGTTAATGGACTTCATAGAAAAATTGTGATCAATTATATCAAGAATTAATTTGCCATGTTGAAACAAATGCAAAAAGTAAATGGATGTCTCACAGCAAGTATTCACTAATTCTGTAGCTGTCAAGATGGGAACATAAGGCTATACTTACTTTACATTGACAAACCAACATCAACAACCAAGACAACAGGTAGACAGAGCTGACATCAAAGGTAATGACACGTGATTGATGCTCTGGCACAGTATGTTCTTACACCACATTGAATGTGAAATCTGGTAGACCTCAAGCTCCTTAATAGTGATTTTGCCCATTTACTTGAAGTGACTATACTTTTTTTAAACATTTTTGGATATATTTGTCTGACCTTCCAGGGAGCTATTGCTTTGTCTGCCTTCTCTGCCTTTGAACTTATATATATATATATATATATATATATATATATATATATATATATATATATATATA